>JAVTVY010039321.1:0-16291 GCA_036873755.1 Hanleya hanleyi | reverse complement strand
CCAGAAAAATATACATGGGACTGAAGACGCCGAGGAGCCCGTTGAGGTAGATACTGATACAGAGATTGATGAGAGTGCATCGACTGATACCGAATCCAACATGGCTGACAGTCTATCTACTGATATGGAGAGCTTGACCTCAGAGAATCAGCCTTCATCCCAGGAAAGTGAGGCAGAACCTACCTTCTGGGATCGTATTGTGACAGCAGCTATCAATAGTCACGCTGAAGCGATCGAGGACGCCGGAGAGGATAATTTACAACAGACGTACACCCAAATGCGCCCCCGCATCAGGAAAACAGCCATGGCGATCTATGAACAGTATACCTTACTACCACTTGAAATGAAAGGGGACCCCACGCACAGGTCCATCGTCACTTGGAAGAGGATATGGGTTTACCACCCACCGAGGCCCTGGAAAATGCGATCAGAATGCGCAAACAACTGTTTCAGGACATGCTGCCCGAAGAATATCCAGGCCTGTCCGACGATGATTAGAATAAGCGGTTCAGAATGAACATGACCGAAGAAGGAACTCTCTGAAATGGCGACTTCTGATTGGACAAGAATACATCTAACGGCCAGGAACGAATAGGACAGATACAAATGGCGGTCTCTGATTGGACAAGAGTCTTTCTTGAATTGTAAACATACCCAACGCGGCTCCCCCAGCGTGGGTATGTTATGATGGAGGGAAAAATAAACTATATGAAAAAAAACTTGTTGTTGTTGTTGTTCCCTCATGTGTCATCCTTGTTGTTGTTGTTTTCTGTCTCTCTCCGGTCTATATCATGGCGTCAAAACGTATTTTCCCGTAATTTAGGATAAAGTCCGTATTCCGTATTTTTTCAGGAAAATTTTACATACACCCACCCTGGAACTAGGGGAAGATAACTCTGTTGATAGACAAGCCCCGTTAAGCCCGGCGACCTATATACCCCTCACACCCCATATAGGCATTTTCCCAGGTTTTTCGATAAAGTCCGTGTTCCGTATTTTTTTTTTTCAGGAAAAATTTTTACATGCAGCCACCCAGCCATCAAATACCCCTTCACCTAGGCTTCACGTTGATACCTCACTCGACCCCATTCGACCATTAGGGGCTCCCCTAGATGCCAAAACGTCTATTTTCATACCCTTGGGCCACTGCGCATGCGCAGAATGACCCTAATTCAACCCCACACCCAGTCCATCAGATGCCCCTTCATGAATGCTTCACTTTGATACCTCACTCGATCCCATTGGACCATTAGGGGCTCCCCTAGCTCCAAAAAGGCTATTTTCATGCCCTTGGGCCACCGCGCATGCGCAGAAGGCCGATATGTCAACCCCCACACCCAGTCCATCAGATGCCCCTTCACGAATGCTTCACTTTGATACCTCACTCGACCCCATTGGACCATTAGGGGCTCCCCTAGCTCCAAAACGTCTATTTCCATGCCCTTGGGTCACCGCGCATGCGCAGAATGCCGATATTTCAACCCCACGCCCAGTCCATCAGATGCCCCTTCACGAATGCTTCACTTTGATACCTCCTACGACTCCATTGGCCCATTAGGGACTCCCCTAGCTCCAAAACCGCTATTTCCATACCCTTGGGCCACCGCGCATGCGCAGAATGCCGATATTTCAACCCCCACACCCAGCCCATCAGATGCCCCTTCACGAATGCTTCACATCGATACCTCACTCGACCCCACTGGACCAGTAGTCAATCTCCTAGCTCCAAAAAGGCTATTTTCATACCCTTTGGCCTCCGCGCATGCGCAGAATGCCGATAGTTCAACCCGCGCCCAGCCCATCAGATGCCCCTTCACCTAACCTTCAATTTGATACCTCACTCGACCCCATCGGACCCTTAGGGGCTCCCCTAGCTCCAAAAAGGCTATTTTCATACCCTTCGGCCGCCGCGCATGCGCAGAATGACGATGTTTCAACCCCACACCCAGCCCATTAGATGCTCCTTCACCTAACCTTCACTTTGATACCTCACTCGACCCCATCGGACCATTTTATCTAGGGACTACTTTTTTTCCGCGGAAGCTTTTTCCCGAGACCGAATCACCGCCAAAACCACGGCCAAACCGCATCACCGCGCATGAATACATTTTTTTTTTTTTTTTTTTGCCGGAACTTTTTTTTTTTTTTTTTTTGTCAATGCACACCCCCCCCCAATAACCCCCCAATGCCCGAGTTGTCTCCCTTGCATCCATAGTGTAGAGATGGCGCCACACCCTCAATTGTGACGTCATAGTTACATCCGGGGAAAATGATGGTTTAGTTGCTTAATGACTACTACTTATGTGGCATATAAAGCTTTGGATGATAATTTATTTTATCACATTTCAGAGTAAATTGTAGGGTTTTGATTGGTTAATTACCATAGTGCCTTAGACCGTATTGCAATTCTTCGTTATCCACCGTTGGTATACCAATTCAGAATGCTCGTATACCAATGCTGTCAAGGTCGCGCGTGCTCATATACCAATGCAGTCAAGGACGCACATGCAACACCTGCAGACAAAGCCTGTTTCAGGCGAATTTGTCTGCGCGAGTTTGTATGGGCGAGTTGCCCCACTGGAACAAGTTGTGCGAGGCAAATTGCGTATTTGCGGATGAAGATACGAAATAAATTATCATCCAAAGCTTTATATGCCACATAAACAGGAACGTCAGAATGTCAGCTAAGTATTTCATCCAGTTTATTGTTCATCGTGGAACAGATCGAAAAGAGATCGAAGCTGCCTGTCTGACTCACGATACCTGACGTTTTCAACGTTGAGTCATATACTGTTTTTCTTTCGAGTTAGTGTTATATGTTAAATCAACCGGGAGAATAACTCTTCAATGTGATAAATTCGTTATACCAGTGTCTTGCGTTGGTATACAGGCTGATATTTCGTCTCGAAGATAAATATTTTCACGAGCCCGAAGGGCTAGAGTACGTTAGTCCTATCTTTTGTGGGAGTGGACATCTGCACAACATTGTCCCAATTATGTAACAAATTTGTTATTTTATATAGATACAATAGTAACGCTCTTGAATACATTTATATCATAAGTGATCCAAATGTATCTACTCTATGAGAAAGAGAACAAAGTTCGCCCTGAAATCTAAATTTATCATCAGTAACCGAAAGTATAGTTTTAATGTTCCAATTGTTGTCCATTGATGTTTACATGGCGAGAGTTCGTCTCAAATTTCTTGGGGGGGATGTATTTGTGCTTGTTTTGGGGTTTTTTTTTTCTTCTAATGTTTGTCCTAGGCCACGTGGGCAAGACATTAATGTAAATGCGTGGCCGTATGGCAAATGCCCAGGGCTTAAATAAAAAAAATAAAAAAAAAAATAGAACCGGGAAATCTATCGGACATATCTCAATATTTATAAGAGGGAAATGGGAGGTCTGACTGTAGCTGGGTGCCTCTGGAATTGCTAAATTTTCCGGAGGAGTATACCCCGTCCCCAATTCACAAGTATTACACCTTTCATATGGTTAGGAGGGAAAAGTTGACAAATATTATTGGTGAATTGAAAATTATATTGAAAAACGATGATCAATTAGCTCTTCCAAGCATGGTTTTATTACAAAATATTTCACCCCTTTCATGCCTCTCAGAAATAAGCGCCAAAGTGCGTCACTGTAATCTTAAATTCAAAAATTTTCCGGAGGACACACCCACCTCCCTACCCTCTGAGGAAGAGGATCACACTCTCTTTATCCCACCTCGTCTGCCTCCCCACTCACAAAAGAAGAAAAAAACTTGTACGTGTACATAAACAAAAATATATGAATTATTCTATTTTGAGAAATCAGTTTTCATTTCAAGTAATATAGTTCCAGATTGCAGCTCTGAATTTTAAGAAATACACATTTTTGACTTAGGCAGGTATATGTCCCTAAATATGATTCTTTGTGAATTCTAGCGTGATGGAATCATGGATGGTTTGGAAGGTATTTTAAAATTTTGAAGGGCTCGTTACTGAAAATGTGTTCTGTTGCATTGTTTCAATTTAATTAAAATCCTACCGGCTCCCCCATTTGGATATTTCGCCTACATAGCGACATATACGATTAGAGGCGCTTGATAGCTCGATCAATTTATTAAGATTGGCATTCTTTCTGTGAAGTTTCAAATAAGTTATAATTGGCCTACAGTCCTACATATTGCAGATTTTTCGTTGAATAATTTTTGAAAATGGCCGTGAATCACAGTGAAAGTCCTCAGATTTGGCTAATGTTGCTTGTCTATTTAGCCTACTTCCCTGCTCTGCTTCGATCTGGTTATTCTAATATTCTAAACATACACTATACCAAAGATAGACTTATCTCATTCTATAGATCCATGTCATAGAGATCAGGGTTATGGTAGAATGTCATTGAAATCAGGGTAATGGTAGAATGTCATACAGATCAGGGTGATGGTAGAATGTCATACAGATCAGGGTAGGCCTATGGTAGAAAATCGAAAACTGTATAGTAGCCTAAATTCGGAGTTTGGTCCGCTGGACATCAGCGGAAATGACATTAGATTCTATTTTAATCAAAGATGGGAGAAAATAAATTAGAAAAAAAATAAAATGAAAACGATTTGAAAAACATATACATATATTATATTTATTAATTTCTATAATTTATTGAAAATATACGTTTAGGCATCGTAGATCTTTCATCAAATATCCCACAGGCTAGGCAACTGTGATCCATCCATACATGTCCATAGATCTTGAGGTATAGATCTATATTCAAGTAGATCTATCTCTTCTCTGTCACAAATCTCAGCAATAAAAACATTCTCATTCTTTTAAGGTATTAAAAACGTTGCGGCCAACGTGGAGCTCGAACCAACGACCCCGACATTAAGCCTCGTGCTCTACCGACTGCGCTAAGTACTTTCACTTTTCACTTCTAGTCGGAAGTGTGTCATTTTTGAGAATGCCGATTGGTTAAACCACAATTGTGG
Source organism: Hanleya hanleyi (assembly GCA_036873755.1). Taxonomy (NCBI): domain Eukaryota; kingdom Metazoa; phylum Mollusca; class Polyplacophora; order Lepidopleurida; family Hanleyidae; genus Hanleya; species Hanleya hanleyi. The sequence continues at coordinate 11,328 of JAVTVY010039321.1, read as the reverse complement.
TTTGTGTGGTTTTCATTGGTGCGCAAATATGCTTTTGTGGTTCTGATAGGCCGGCCAGTATTTCTGCTTTCTGTGGTTTTGATTGGAGAATGAAACATCGACTACCAGCGAAATAGTCTATGACATAGAATAATCTGATTCTAGATCTATGTTATCAGGGTTATGGTTAAAATGTCATTGAAATCAGGGTTATATGGTAGAATGTGATTAGGGTACCGTACGTATGGTAGAAAATTGAAAGCTGTAGTTCGGCGTATAGCCTAAACTCCGGGCTTGGTCTGCTTGACATCAGTGGGAATGACTTTCTATATGATTCAAAGATGAGAGAACACAAATTACCGGTAGAATAAAAATAAAAAAATAAAAACTATTTGAAAAAAAATATATATATTCATTAATTTCCATAATTTATTGAATATAGGCATCTACACCATGGATCTTTCATCCGTGATGTTCATAGATCTGGGTGTATATATATCTAAAATTCAAGTTGATCTATCTCTCTGTCACAAATTCTCAGCAATAAAACATTTTCATTTCGAGGTATTGAAAAATGTTGCGCCCAACGTGGGGCTCGAACCCACGACCCCGAGATTAAGAGTCTCGTGCTCTACCGACTGAGCTAGCCGGGCTGCTGACAGTAAATATCTCCCGAAAAGGCTATATACAGACTGGGATTGCGACAAAAGACCGCGAACAGAGATTTATTTTGCTTTTCCCGCCATTTTGGAAGCCAGTGCGGTGAGGCAACCCGAGTTGTCTCCCTTCGTAGCAGGTGCGCGATGTGAATCCCTTCAGTTATCAGAGTTGGGAGAGTTTATGAATGAAAAAACATTGAATGTAATATAAAATCAATGTTCAGACAATGTGCTGCTTCAAACAATAGCTATGGTAGCAATTTTGACGATTCGAAAACATCCGAACGATAACACGAATAATATCGACATTTTGTTTCGTAGGCCCGGCTAGCGCTGGATTTCACTCACAAGTCGTGGTTTCATCATCCAATCACAACCACAGAAACCAGAATGGCTGGCCTATCAGAACCACAGGATAAAGTTTGCCCGCCAATGAAAACCACACATTCTCACACGTGACCCTTCCAGCAGAAGTGAAAGTTTTATTCGAGAGTTATCTGTTTGCTTGAAGTGGAGTTCGAACAAACAACAAACAACAACAATCTATAGCATTCACCTGTTCGTTCGAAATACTGCGCGGTGAGTATTGTAGATTTTCTGCAATTTGTGGTTGATGAGACTATTTTTCCAAGGCAGAACGCCCGCTGATTTCGTTGTAGAACTTCGGGCGGTGTTGTTGTTGTTGCTCAGTTCATTCGGATTGATCACCCGGTATATTATTATTATTATTACTTTGGGAGACACCGTCTATCTGTCAACAATACGTCGTCTGTCTCGACAGATATCAGTCAACCACACAGGCCCTCAAAACAGGGTGAAGGGTGGTTTTAGGGTGAAGTATCGAAATATGGGGTCTACATAATCTAATGCTTAATAAAGAAACACAGGTAAACCCCATGCTTCATACAGGTGTGTTTGTACATAAATACATAAAGATGCTATATTTTGACACTTTATCTTACCCCCCTCAAACCTTGCTAGCATATCTATTTTAAAAATCCCATGTGGTGCGGTTTAACTAAACTAAAAATATACAAATATCTATGTTAAATATCTATAATAAGCTAGTTTTTACAAAACAAATTAGTAATTTAAGTCTTCCAATTTTATTTCTGTGTTTTTGTTTGAGTATGAATCTTCCAGGATATTACAGAGTGAGATGTGGAATGTTCATCTTCTTCCCATGCTCTGTTTCATAAAAGGTAGAAACAAAATATTCCTTATTTCAGGATGTGTGCAGTTAGAGCCACAAGAATGCCTCCTGCCCCAAGAGAGTTCAGTCCTCCTGACTGACATCCACTTCAACATCAAGTGAGTATGTGATGTATCACTTGTCTTTATTGCACCATGTAAGCCTCCTGTCTGTGTCTTGTGTGCTATCCTTAGTGTTTTATACAGTGGATGGAGGATGTCTGGTTCCATGCTGCTTCGAAGATTTCTTCTTTGAACAGGTTGGGGAAAATACCTTGATCGAGGTATTATACCTTGATCGAGGTATCATACCCTGATCGAGGTATTAGCCTATAGATACCTCGAATCTTGGGGTATAGGGCTATGTCAACTTCAGTTTTTACCCCTCGGCCAAATTTGGCCTAGGGGTATTGTCGTCATCATGTACGGCTGTCCGTACGTCCGTACGTCTGTACGTCCGTCCGTCCGTTACCGCGATATCTACAGAACCGTTCCATGCATGGCAACCAAACTTGTTACATCTATTTATCTTCACGTAAATCAAAAGCCTATCGAAAATGAGTCATCTCGGACAATATTTTGCAGAGTTATGCCCCTTTTTACAAATAAAAATCCATTTATGATTTCTTATTGTGATAATTTCAGAACCGTTCCATATACAACATCCTAACGTGATGCAGTTGTTTCTCTTGACCTGAACTAGATGCCTATCGAAAATGAGTCGTGTCAGAAAGCATTTTGCAGAGTTATGTCCCTTGTCTAATAAAATCCGTTACCGCGATATCTACAGAACCGTTTCATGCATGGCAACCAAACTTGTTACATCTATTTATCTTCACGTAAATCAGAAGCCTATCGAAAATGAGTCATCTCGGACAATATTTTGCAGAGTTATTTTTACAAATAAAAATCCATTTATGATTTGTTGTTGTGATAATTTCAGAACCGTTCCATACACAACATCCTAACGTGATACAGTTGTTTCTCTTGACCTGAACTAGATGCCTATCGAAAATGAGTCGTGTCAGAAAATATTTTGCAGAGTTATGCCCCTTGTCTAACAAAATCCACTAATTCCTATGTTAAGTTTGCATATTATTTCTATTATCATGTTAGTATACTATCACATTTATTATTGATTGGATGACTGATTTATTCATTTATTCTCTTAGACAATGCAAAGAATGCTTGCAAATCTGTTTTGAAATGACATACATGTGCCATTTAGTATACATGTACTGTATTTATCTAGCCATGTGTACTGTTGTTTTGGTGAGACATCGATACAGCTCTTTCAATTTATTCAAGAAACAAATTAATTTAAGGGAAGGAAAACTTTTTTTTTTTTCAAAGAAAGTACACTTACAATACCATGGGTAAATATTTCTTCCCACAAGCCAATCAATTGGTAGAGACACCCTTATTATAATAGCTGGGGTTCAGAGCCGAGGGGTTTGGATAGCGCAGCTTCATGTTATATATTTATGGAAAATGTGGGCATTCACACACATGCCGGACTGCATGAATCTTTCAACAGCATCCATTGCTTCATTATTCCATGATTTTCACGGCAACGTATTGCTTTGTTTTATGCGACTAATCATTCAAATTAGCCACTTCAATATTTCAAAAATGAAACATGGCTTCAAATGACATATTCGGTGAAATTTATTCTGTAAATGAAAAAAGCATGGGGTGGCATACTTCCATATCAAGGTCATGTGCAAATTGCAGGATTTGAGAGGCAATGCCTAGTTAATAAATCAAGTTGAACTGACAGATACCGTACATAATCTAAACTGCTAGCATGTGCACATAAAAAACAGACCTCTGCTCTGGGTATTATGACCCTGCCATGTGTATGCATGCTAGGAGATTGTGCATTGCATCAGACAATTTAATCAAATTTATTCATCAGTCAGTGCATCTACATTCATGCAACATGGATATGACTTTGAGATGGAAGTATGCCATCACATGCCATTTTCATTTACATAATAAATTTCACAGAATATGTCATTTGAAGCCATGTTTCATTTTTGAAATATTAGAGTGGCTAATTTGATTGATTAGTCGCATAAAATGAAGCAATAAGTTGCTGTGAAAATCGTGGAACAATGAAGCCATAGATGTTGAAAGATCCATACAGTCCAGGGTATGTGTGGATGTCCACATTTTCCATAAATTGACAAAAACTGAAGTTGACATAGCTCTATACCCCAATCGAGGTATAGGCCTATACCTCAATAAAGGTATAATACCTCGATCAAGGTATTTTCCCCAACCTGTTGAATTAGGTGGAACGCAACTTGACTGGGTGGTGCTTAGTTGGTTCATTGCGATATAGCTGAAATATTGTTGAAAGCGACGCTAAATTCTATTCACTCACTCACTCGTGAGTACATGTCTCTATGTTTTCAGACAGAGCATTTTTATTCATCCATTCATTTGTTCATTCAATCAATCGTTCATTCATTTCAGGACGTTTGTAGTTTGACCCTATGTCTTCTGCCACAATGGAGTTCACTCCCCCTGGTCCGACATTGACTCCAATTTCAAGTGAGTAAATCCTGTGAATTTCATGATAAATGACCTCTTTATAATGATTATACTCATTCTTCTCCCGAGTCGACTTGCTTTAGCAAATTAGCTATGACCTATTCCCATATGCTGATCGGTATTACTGCAGACAATCAGGGACTTATTTAAACTGACCAGTCACAGCAGTTGCCGATTTCTAAACATGTTGACACTACAGTGTCAAGCGATTGAACTTGAAATATTCAATTGCATGTATATTTCTATTTTCTCAATATAACAGGGAGTTAAGTGTTTATGCATTCATGTGCATTATGACCGCAAAACTTCATGTGAGATAATTACATAAATTGACATTTTATTTGTATATTTACAGAGCCATCCTAGGGCCTAATGCCACTCAAGCAAACTGGCCTGACTGCAACAGATATGTGGAGGCCATTGTTCAGAAGTTGGTTCAGGAATACCCAAGTGACAGACGGCCCAGAACCATGCAGACCTACATGTCCCAGTGGAACCTGATAAAGGATGCATATTCCCGCATCCAGAGATTGGCTCATTATCCTCTAGTTGCCAAGTACCAAACAGACATCCAGTTGCCAAGCCTTAACATCAAAACAATACAGCAATGGTATGTATTAAATTATTTATCTCATGTGGCATTCAAGATATTGTCCTGTATATTTTATATTTTCAGATTAGGATCAAAAGGTGTTTTTTTTCACAGGGTTTCTTTGAAGCATGTGGTGACTGGTATTATACAGAAATAATGTTGAGTACTTGATATTACATGTTCCAATTTCCATTTTTCAGGTACAACAATTCCACTTTCCGGATGCCCCGGATGCTGCTGGGATAGCAAAGTTGAAGGTACGTCGGAGGCCCCAGACTGGTACTGCAGCCATTCCGATACTTCCTAGGCCACCAGAGGTTACTCCTGTTCGTTTGCCAGTAATAATGTCACCACTCAGCACTCCAACCGTTTTGATGCAAGCGTCACAGGGGCTGGTCCCCCCCCCCCCACTAGGAGTGCCAGGTCAGGCAGTGCCACCATGTATGAACAGGAAAAGGAAGGGCAGTACCCTTTTCGAAGTGGAGAGCAGATCTTCAGGCCAATGGTGTGGCGAGAAAAGGGAAGAAGAAATAGAAAAAGATGCGGAACACGAAGTGAAAGAAAAAAGCTTTAAAAAATTTTTAATGCTGCGTATTGTATCATATTTCAGTGATGTATATTTTTACTAGAATTTTTAAAATTTCAAAATTATTCGATCTCTAACATACGAACATCTATGAGGCATTATTTTAGGCTTTTTCATTCAAATTCAATAATTCATCAGACTTCTTCAGCAATCAAGCACATCACTAATTCTATGATACAATAGAAGGTTCCAAGCCCTTGAAAAAGCAGAGGAGAAATTTTTATGGCTTCTCACAAAGGTGGGGGCGTAAAGTTCGGGTGGGGGGGGGGGAGGGAGGGGTTGAGGTCAAATAGGGAGATAAAGACGGGGAAAATAAGGGTCTAAAAGACCTTCACAGCCACGAGATGTCAAAGGGAAACAATTTTGACAAAATAACTTCAAAAGGGGATGCAATTTTGATAAAGTGGGGATAGTTGTTTCAAATCATTATTATTTCTTATGATTTTGGAAGAAATTTTTCTTTTGATAAATGAATGAAAAATATTGCGATTTTTATAAAAATTAATGATGAATTGAAGATATATGAGGAATTGAATTAATGAAGAATTGAATTAATGATTAATTGAATTAATGATGAATTGTATTCATGACGAATTGAATGCATGACTAATTGAATTAATGATGAATTGACTGAATGACGAATTGAATTGATGAAATATCAGACTAATAACAAAATAAATTGATGAAATATCAGATTAATAACGAAATGAATTAATGACGAATTAGAGTAAGAGCAACTTAGATTAATCTCGAGTATACGAATAGTGAACGGAATAACAAATTTAACTAATGACGAATTAGTTGAATGATGAATTGAATTAATAACGAATTGATTGAATGACGAATTAAATGAATGACGAATTAGTTGAGTGACGAATTGAATTAATGGTGTAGATTGATGATGAGATATATTGACAAAATAGATAAAAATCGATTGATGACTAATTGATTTCTTGGAGAATTGAATTAAGTACGAATTAGGTTAATGATGAATTGAAATGATTATTAACGAAATGAATTAATGATGAATTACATCAACGGCGTATTATATTGATGAAACACCTTCACAAAATGGATTAAATATCAAGGATTAATGATGAATTGAATTAATGACGAATTGCCTGAATGACGAATTGAATTAATGACGAATCAGCTGAATGACGGACTGAATCATGAAGAGGTGAACTAAATATGAATTAGATTGATGAAACACACTGAGAAAATAGATTAAAAGTCAGATATTATGGATTGGATTAGTGACGAATTGACTGAATGACGACTTGAATTGATGGAATATCAGATTAATAACGAAATAAATTATTGACGAATTAGATTAAGGGCGAATTAGATTGAAGTCGAGTATATGGATGGTGAATGGAATTAAGGACAAATTTAGTTAATGACAAATTAGTTGAATGATGAATTGTCTTAATGTCGAATTGGTTGAATGACGAATTGACTGAATGTTGAATTGATGGCGAAAATGAATTAACGTAGAATTAGATTTATGAGTCACATTGACAAAACAGATCAAATTCAATGAATTGAATTAATGGAGAATTGAATTAAAGACTCGTGGAATTTTTTTGAACAAGATGAAAGAAGCACTAAATGAAAGAAGCAGATCATGATATACATTTCGGTTTTACTGATGCCAAATGACTTGAACAGAAGACAATTAGACAAAAAGAAAATCAATAAATATATCAATAATAAATTTCATAAAAAAATTCTTGTCTTTGCAAGAGGGACATCAGACACATTGACAAGACAGACCATTCATTCAAATTTCGAAGTTCATTCCAGAAGACAGAAATATTCCTCAAACACAGTATAAGTATTCTCTTTTGTGATCTAATTTTCATTTATCAATTTAGTGATGTAATAAATAAACTGATATCTTCTGAAATCTACGAAATCCGAGAGGGGACTTCTGACTTAGATATTTTTTCTTTTATAATGCATTACATCTTACACATGTAAATTATGAAGCATGGAATAACACAGTATCATTATTATGGCATATTCTACTTAAAAACCTGCTTGCATGTACTTATAATAATCAGATAATCATTGAAGTTTATCTTGAGCTATGTTCTGATTATTAAAATGCGATTTCTAATGTAAATAGAAATGCCCTATGTCAAAAGTTAAAGGCGCCTCATTTACATAATATAATTGCACAATTTGATACCTTACGAATAATCACATTTAATGCGCCCTTTCCACCTTAATCGTTGGACAATGCTGTCTTGTCCCAGTGGCGGCGAAAGGTGCACAGCACGTGGACCCCCGTGTGATCTCCGGTTCGTTCTCACGATCCCTCCCTTATGTTTATAACATGGAGCGGGTTTTTCATGTATTGATAACTGATGTAAATATGATAATATGAATGGATCAAATATCCCAATACAGGACTAATAATCTTACATTTATGATAATTTTGACAACTTCAGGTCGAAAATATACCAGTCATTATCCATTAAAATATATTCTGGGTTAACCCTATCTGGCCTGTGCTTTTTGGGATCTGTCCAGGGGGCGGGGGGCATTTCGCCACCCCCCCCCCTCCCCCACACTCCGAAAATATTTTTAAAAAATGTGGTAAGGTAATGTAAAGCATTATCGAATAATATAGTATGATAATACGCATCAATGCGGCAAGGAGATGTCATTATATTTATCAATTATTCAAATATTATTTACGATTTTCTGCTTTCCTAGGACACACAAAATAACTAAACCAAATTTTGTCAAGCCCAAGCCAAATCATATCATAAGATCGTACCATTACTTCCAAATATAATTAACAAATAATATAAATATTGTTTGTATCAAGGCATTTTAATTCTCTCCCCTCCCTTCTCCAAAACTCTTCATAATTTTGATCACTTAAAGGGAAACTTAAATGGAAAATTAAAACTTCTGTGGGGGAGATATTTTGTTGCCATATATTTCTGAAATTGCCCCCATTGTTCTCAATTTTTATTTTATTTTTTCATTTTTTTTGCTTGTAAATATTTTCCCTGGTTGATGAGAAACTTTCTGGAACTGGTAAAAATTTGATATGCAAATGAGGTATTGGTGAGTTAATTAGATAGACAAATAAGGATATTTAGGATTCTGATATCTTTGCAGTCCATGAACTTGTTTAAGGAGGTGTGTTAGTTGAAATGAATTTTTAATAAATATGAAACGCATAGACCTTTGTTACTCCATATTCTTTAATAAGATATCATAACCCATGCAATTTCAAAATAAAGCCCTTTGTAACCTGTTGATATGAGAACCGTATTTCTATAAATGCTTAGAACTTTTTAGAACTAGTTTTCATGATGCTATAAATAAGCAATATTACAAATAATGAGATTAGACTTATAATAGATTTGTGACAATTCCAGTATAATCTAGCTCATTATCTTGAGTATTTCGTGACATCACCAAATATCATTTGCAATAAATTCCATCAATAGCAGATTTAAACTTCAAACGCAATGTCTCTGTAACCGCGGCCTAAAACTGGACCTAGAACATTGGGGTTCCCTTTTAAATTGCCGATACTAGTAATCAGAAAGATCAAAGCACAAAGTCACAGACGGGAATATAGGTATTATTATCATGTATGTAAAGGTAAAGTTGCAAGGGGTGAATGGATGTACAAAATTCTGAAGTCGGAAGTCGGAAGTCAAAATCAAAATAATCAAGTTTTGGAGAAGGGAGGAGAGAGAACTAAAATGCCTTGATACAAACAATATTTATCTTATTTGTTAATTATATTTGGGAGTAATGGTACGATCTCATGATATGATTTGGCTTGGGCTTGACAAAATTAGGTTTAGTTTTTTTGTGTCAGAAAATCGTAAATAATATTTGAATAATCGATGAATATAATGGCATCGCCTTGTCGCATTGATGCGTAAATTATCATACTATATTATTCGACCATGCTTTGGAAGTAATTGTGATCAGTTGAATAGAATTTAAAATATTTACGGGGGGGGGGGCGAAATGCCCCCTTGGACAGATCCCAAAAAGCCCAGGCCAGATAGGGTTAACCCAGAATATATTTTAAGTGTTAATGACTGGTATATTTTCGACCTGAATTTGTCAAAATTATCATAAATGTAAGCTTATTAGTCCTGTATTGGGATATTTGATCCATGCATATTATCATATTTACGTCAGTTATCAATACATGAAAAATCCGCTCCGTTTTATAAACAAAAGAGAGGGATCATGAGAACGAACCGGAGATCATGCGGTGATCCACGTGCTGTGCACCTGTCGCCGCCACTGAGACAAGACAGCATTATCCGACGATTAATGTGGAAAGGGCGCATTAAATGTGATTATTCGTAATGTATCAATTTGTGCAATTATATTATGTAATTGAGACGCCTTTGACTTGTGACATAGGGTATTTCGATTTACATTAGAAGTTATCGCATTTTAATAATCAGAACATAACTCAAGTTAAAATTCAATGGTTTAATCTGATTATTATAAGTACATGCAAGCAGGTTTTTAAGCACAATATTCCATAATAATGGTGTTGTGTTATTCCATGCTTCATAATTTAAGATGTAATGCATTATAAATGGAAAATATCCTAAGTCTGAAGTCTGAAGTCGGAAGTCGGAAGTCGGAAGTCAGAAGTCGGAAGTCCCTTCTCGGCTTTCGTAGAAATCTTATGTTGGTGGTTTTTTTTAATAGATCACATTGCCATCTGAGGGTCTTCTTAAATAAAGTGTACATATGCGGTTGTTATATTTTGCAGCATAAATAAAGTATTTTGCTTGAGAAAAAGCATAATTTAGTCCGCATGCGTCTATTCAATTAGGCTGACAGCGTACCGCACAAGAAACATGAGGCTTACACAGTAAAAAATAATTTTCTTGCAAATTTTTTAGATTTTCTTGAATTTCTTAAATAGGAAAAATACATTATTCTCTCTGTGATACAATGTTTAGAAAGTTCCGAACAATAATTATTATGACGTTTAGGAGGATAGTTTCGGACAGTTATTGGGCATTTCCAAAGTTTATAAATCTGTTTAAATTTTTGTCTTGTCAGTAAGATATCATTTTATTCTCAAATAAGAAAATATAAGAAAAACCTTCCAATTTCTTAAAATGGGAGCCTGACAAGAATTCTTTTCTTACAATTTCTTAAATTTTTTAGAAAATTTAAGATAATAATTCTTGTCAGGCTCCCATTTTAGGAAATTGGAAGGTTTTTCTTATTTTTTCTGGTTTGAGAATAAAATCATGAAACAGATTTATAAACTTTGGAAATGCCCAATAACTGCCTGAAACTATCCCCCTAAACGTCATAATAATCATTGTTCGGAACTTTCTAAACATTGTATCACAGAGGGAATAATGTATTTTTTTTTATTTAAGAAATTCAAGAAAATCTAAGAAATTTCAAGAAATTTGCAAGAAAACTATTTTTTACTCAAAAAAGATGTTTTTAAATAAATGTTATTAAATAAACATTGACACCCAGTCGCAAATTACAATTGCAATTACATTGTAAGGACTTTTACTTCCCTTTATTGGAGACCATATACAGTAGGAAATGCATTGTAAATTAGGGGGAATAACTGTGAGTTAACTGTTTGAGGTTCATGAGAGTTATCTCCCGATAACTCCCCTTGACGTAAACATGCAATAAATATCGTATCGTATCGTATTGCCGATTTTGTTCCACTCCCTCCTATTTGCCTTCGGTTTTCTGGTTTGCGCGGTGGAGACTAACAA
>JAVTVY010039320.1:0-16111 GCA_036873755.1 Hanleya hanleyi | reverse complement strand
TGGCCAGGCAAGTTTCACTTGCAAAGAATGTGAAGATGGCCAGGCAAGTTTCACTTGCAAAGAATGTGAGGGTCGCCAGGTAAGTATCACGAACTCGGTATGTGATGGTGGCCAGGCAAGTTTCACATACCGCGAATGTGAAGGTGGTCAGGCAAGTACCGGTATCACGTACATGTATATGGAATGTGAAGTTGGCCAGGCAAGTTTTGCATACCCCGAATGTGAAGGTGGTCATGCAAGATGCACAAACCAGAAATGTGAAGGTTGTGAGGCGAGTTTCACATACCCGGAATGTGAAGGAAGCCAGGCAAGTATCACATGCCTGGAACGTGAAGGTGGCCAGGCAAGCATTGAGGCAGAAAGGCAAGCATCACAAATACGGTATCACAAACCCGGTATAACATACCCTGAATGTGAAGGTGGTCAGGCAAGTTTCACATACCCGGAATCTGAAGTTGGTCAGGCAAGTTTCACATATGCGGAATGTGAAGGTGGACAGGCAAGTTTTGTATAACGGGAATGTGAAGGTGGCCAGACAAGTATTACGTACGGTAAATTCCCTAATAATTGGTGAACTGGAAGTGAAACTTGCCACTCCAAAAGATATGCCACTTTCCAATTATTTGTCATGACCATTCCATGAAATTGGTCGTTTTCCAGTTATTTGTATTGCCGGTTTTGAATCTTGAGCATATCAGGCCTCTGTTAATTAATCTTTAGCTTCTCATGACCTTGGGAGGAAATTATGATGATGCTGAATGCTGTAATTATTAATTATTTGGCTGCATTAGGACATTGCAATAAAAAAGAAGTTATGTATGTGGTAAACTTCGAGCCCAATGGAAAGTTTATGTAAACTTTGATATGTCAATGACAACTATTTCCCTTAATTTCTGCAATTAGAACTGCAAAAAACTTTGTGTTTGACTAAATCATGTGAAATTTAAATGGCACCTGTGACATTATATCATAGAATTTATATCCAAGTAACACCCTTTTTATAGAACGAAAATTTGAGGGGAGTTAACCAGTATCCCAACTATACTTTGTTATATTTATCAATAGTGTGCCCTTGTAAAATTGCTGCTTCCAATAAATTAGAATCAACCACCATTCCTGTTGGAATTATCAATTAACTGAAATGTCTGCATAGAAAAACGTCAGCTTGTGAACAGAAGTCCAAGAAAAGAATCCAACAATATTTACCATCGAAATGAACTGGGGAAAAACTGTCCAATTCCGTTTCGTAACAGGTCCAATTTTTGCATGCACTGGACTACCGCGCAAGATTTGACGCGCAACCGGAAGTAAACTTGTCGCGGGAAATGTTGATAGAGAACACCAACAACAATGGCCAAAGATCGGCTTGAAATAAATTTTCAATGGATTATTTTTGGGATTGTCCATTCCTTCAGATAGATCTAGTGTTCTAAAAGGTATTTACGGAAATTGATTGCATTTTATCGTTTTTGTTAGATGAAATACTACTTGCCGGCGGCAGGTAGGCATGCATTATTTTGACCGCTGCCTTTTTCTGCACATTTTTTTTTGCAGCAAAAAATGCCAAATAATTAAAACAATGCATAATTATTGTTACGACAAAAAACATGCGGGCGGGTCATGAGAAGCTAAAGATTAATTAACAGAGGCCTCAGCATCTTGAAATGACTGTGTTTTCCATTTATTACGATGGGGGAAATGACAGCCGAGAAAAAAATCACCGCTTTCCAATTTATTAGGGCTGCCAATTATTAGGGAATTTACCTTACCCGGTATGTGAAGTTGGTGAGGCAAGTTTCACATACCCGGAATGTTCCAGTCAAGTTTCAGGTACCCAAAATGTGGAAGTGGCCAGTCAAGTATGATGTACGGCAAGTTTCAGGTACCCGGAATATGAAGATGGCCAGTCAAGTTTCACTTGCACGGAATGTGAAGGTGGACAGGCAAGTATGCCGAATGTGAAGGTGGTCAGGCAAGTTTCACATACCGGGAATGTGAAGGTGGCCAGACAAGTATCACAAACCCGGAATGTCAAGGTGGTCAGGGAAGTTTCACATACCGGGAATGTGAAGGTGGTGAGACAAGTTTCACATACCAGGAATGTGAAGAGGCACGTATGCGAAATGTGAAAGTGGCCAAACAAGTATGACATACATGGTACGTGAAGGTGGTCAGGCAAGTTTCGCATGACCAGCGAAGTATGTAGTACCCGGTATGTGCAAGTGGCCAGGCAAGTTTCACATACCGTACCTGGAATGTGAAGGTGGTCAGGCAAGTAGAACGTATACCAGGCCTGCACAAAGTTGAAATTTAAAAAGAGTTACGCCAAAATACTTTCAGGTGCCCTTTTTCTAATGGCGTAACCCAAATTTTACTAATGACGTAGTAGCCGTCATTATTGTTAGTTCTCCTCCACTTATATAATGATGCGAGCAGCCAGCGCCCAGATTACGATATATTATTGAATTTTTTTTAATTAGAAATATTCGTGAGATTGTATAAGTTTTTATTCACACAAACGGACAAAGGATTACGCGGGTATTTAAACGGGAGGGGGGGGGGGGGGTAAACCCATTTAAAAAGTCAAGTAATTACATGTGTTACGAGGGAGAATATGTTCATAACAATTCTGGCCCTAGTCTGTGAACTGTATTCTTTTCCACTTCTTCTGTTTTGTTTTTGTTAAAGGGTGGTTATTTTAATGCTCATGTAGTTGTTTTGACGAATAATGGTTTCAAATAACCGAAGAGGAAAATAAATTCTATTATACTCTCTATTAAGATGAAATGAGTGCCACAGTTCTGCGTATAAAAGTCGGAAACCAATAATCATACCATAGAATATACGCTGACCGTGAAGAGCAGTGTGGGTGAAGATTATTGAAAATATACAGCCGATGAATGGAAAGAATGGTTGGCGTTTTGTCAGCCGAGTCATAGTTTAATATTGCCAAAGAGTACTAAAATGCTAATGAGGACAGGCTCTGTGTGATGATGTGCAAATCATGTACTTTTCTGAGAAAACTTCGACTACCGCTACACAGAAAAGTTATCGTAGTAGCCGTCATTATTGTTAGCTCTCCTCCACCTATATAATGATGCGAGCAGCCAGCCCCCAGATTACGATATATGATTGAATTTTTTTTAATTAGAAATATTCGGGAGATTGTATAAGTTTTTATTCACACAAACGGACAAAGGGTTACGCGGGTCTGTATACGCGCAACCTATGCGCGAACGAAATGATGGTTTGCACAATTTGTGCAGTCCTGTACGCGGAATGTGAAGTTGGCCAAGCAAATTTCACGTGTGCGAATGTGGTAAAGAAAGCATCACATACTGTACCCAGTATGTGCAGGTTTCGTGGGCACCTTGAAATTGTTTATTTTAACTTTGGTCATTCTCTTTTGACTATAGTTTATTACCGGTATGTAAAGAAAATACTTGTTAATTTGGGTTCACTTTAATTTGGGTATTCTGACTTTCATTTGGGTATTTTGACTTGCATTTGGATTCATTTGGGTAATTCGTTGGACCGGATGAACAGTTATCAGACACAATCGTCCAATGAAAATGAGCGATTATGGTCACATGGTGACCCCATATTTTTCAATCTCCCGCAGTCTGTAACTAGGTTATCTTCCTTTAGCAGGCGTCGTCAGCAGCATAGATTCTGTAGTAAAGGCACTGGCTTCGAGCACTAGTGAGACTTCGTTTTGAAGTTTACAGCAAGTTTATGTGTAATAAAGGCGAGCTTCGGCAGCTGTACATGTAGTTCTAAATTAGATAGCATTCAATTTGTGAACGGCTCTTATTTAATGGTACTGCGCGAGTTTGGATGCTTACGTGTGACTTCACATGCAGTGTTTGTTTCATGAGCAACAACAGCATAGGCAAAGTCAGTTCACAAGCTATGCCTTTCACCCCGATTTCTTCCCAGGGACATTCAGAAAGGGTCACAGACAGGATAAATTCGTTACACGGTTTGTCTGTGACCCAATACAGAAATATATGTTGTGTACAATTTATATTGGGTGAGGCGACAAACTGTGTAACTCATAATATGGCCGATTTTTCAAGGAAGAGAATTTGGGGATTTGAATTTTATAGTAAAATGAGCTGAAAAATGGATGGTGTAGTGTAGATAAACTACAGATGTCAGTGAGGTGGGAGATACTGTCAGTTCAGTGATATTTTTGAAGTAGCAAAGTTGAAATGATGCGCAAGGCTGTTCACGCCATTTTTTCATGGAACGAGTGGAACTTCAAAGAGTCAAAGGAATAAGGGACATGCAGTATTCCAGGCAGGGTGAAGCCGATACTGTTAAAACTACTAGATGGTACTGGATGGGCATGGAAAACTTGACAAACAAGGTTGAATATAGGTACTTGAATAGTGATAGGGTAGAAAGTACTTAGCCCAAGAATGGCTGTAACTCCCCCAAACACTGTACAGATGAAATGATGGGACAATATATCTGGAATCCCCGGATGAACCGATTTCATACTTAATAGTTGGTGGCATGCCAGAAGCGCCGGTGTTACTTCATGTCTGTAAATGTGGTGTGTGCATTTTGACAGGAAAGGGGCAAAGTGTGCTACTATTGGTTCTGATGACAATGTTTCGTAAAATATTATATCTTTTATTCAACGAGTTTCCCCACCAAGTAATAATTCGATAAATGTGATTAGTAGCTCAATTTTTTATTCCATATTTGAAATTTTGGCTTGTATGTGCATTCAGGTCCACCATACCCAATGGAAAATTAAAAATCCATATTTCGGCATATCCGATTACGTGGGCTTGCCAGATCATAGTGAAAGCGAGGCGCCATGATGGCTTCAAGTTGGAGATGTAAAGTGTTGATGACAAGACAGGAGATGAAAAAACGAATGTGCATCATAAGAATAATTTGATATGAGTGAATACAGGGTTCGTACACCTTGGAGGCCGCAATTTTCAAGGCCTTTTCAAGGTCTTTTCAAGGTAATAATTCCTGTTTTCAAGGTATACACTTTTTATGTAATAAAGGAATACAGACAGTTTTTTTTTACCTTTTTTCACAACCAGTATCCAATGATACATAGACTTTTACTAATGTCTTGCGGAGATATTATTGTTCATACTTAACATTGTCCTACACTGACGATACGCTGCCGATTAAATGTCAAAATATGACACTTATGTTAAAGAGGTGTGATAGTCTGATGTTTCTGTCACATTAAAATGTACATGATGTCTTGTGGATAGCTTATTTATTTACACACCGTCACCCATATGGCGTTCTCTGAGCCTTGTAGTCCGTAATTGGGCTACTGGTCCTCGTAATCCGTCTTAAATTATCCATACCGCTGATATGTGTTTTGCCACGCATGTGGGAAGTCAAGGCTGACTCGCCCATTTTGCCGACATCAATATCTTTCTTACACAAAGAAGACACCTGCATGCTGGCAAATCCAGTCCTTATATTTGTCATCCTTTAGCTAATTTGTATTGAAAAGGCACACCATTTCCACCATTTGTATTCAGCAGATGATGTTCAATGTCAAAAACGAAACAATTTTCAAAAGCTGCCAAAACCCACTTCGTTCTGCTGGACCTGTTGGAAACCCGAAAAATATTCATTCGGCACGAAAACTCAATGGAAATCTGAGGGTTCGCGATGTAGCGGGCCCACGTGATCAGGCGACATTATATATATTCATTGCGCAGAAGCGGTGACTGAGATTGAAACAGTCGGGAACCCTCCGCTCACCTACGAGAGCATACTTCAAGTGAGATTTCTGATTTCCAAGGAGAACCTGTAAATTGTGGATAGTCTCCCTTTACACAGTGTGACAACCATTTGAGAAAATAATCTTATGGTCATAATCGGGGCTTATTTTTGCTAACGGATGACAAAGAGCGATTCAACATTCATTCACAACTCTCAACTTTACAGAATTGACAACAACATGCTAAGAATTCCCGTTTTCAAGGCCTTTTCAAGGCCTTTTCAAGGTACATGACCCGATTTCCCATTTTTCAAGGCATTTCAAGGCCTTAAATTTTAAATTGTCATTTTCAAGGCAATTCAAGATTTTCAAGGTAGTGTGCGAACCATGTGAATAACAACGCAATTGTGAACAAGGGAGATTGTTTCGGTTTTTAACTTCTCCCATGTTCAGCTCAGCACGGTGAAACTGTGGACGCCCGCTTCGCCACGGAAATTGGACATCCCATGATCAGTACGAGTAGAAGTGACATTTTTAGAGCTCGATCAAGCTAAAAAAAAGCCCGATGGATGTAAAAAACCTCGAAATAGCTTTATCCCAAACCTGATTATACAAGGGCCAATTTCCGTTTACACCGACACACTTCGACTCAAACCAACGAGGCTGAGGAACCAAAAGCAATGGAACCCGCAACGATTGTTCCCGGATGAGTTTAGATGTTAGATGATATTCACATGTGCCGAAAGTATTGATATGCTGACAGCTATTGAGATTCACAACTGGACTGATTGATACCGATTTAAACCTCGTACTTCCAGAAGTTGGAAATGGCGATAAGATGATCGGCAATTGTCGACAAACTACGGCACAGGTCCGATACACTTCGGGCGTCTACGACCCAGCCACCCAATGAAAACCACGGACTCTTATACACTAATTTACATATTACTAATAAGGAAATATGCAGGCCAGAGACCATCGCCCCTCTGCCTCTGTTGGCCCACGACACGATTGGAATATGAACGGATATGAAAAATGAGCGGGATTTCCGGGATGAGAACTGTTAAAAGGGTTTATATCGTACAATAGGTGCGCTGAATAAAATAAAAAATACATACATCGATCAGATCATAAAGAAAATCATTACAGAGCACGAACATGAAATACCTAGGAGAGGGACAGAATGGAATATTGAAAGATTTAAAGGGAAGATCGCCACATGTAAGGAGCTGCAGCTCAGAATTTAACAGTCGATATCTGTTCTGTTTTGCATGTATGTTCTCCAGGTTCTGTCGGTTTGCGCAAAGAAAAGGAAACGTTTTAATGTAGTTCATATGTTTTTTTACGAGATTATGTTAACATCAACTGGACAAACGGACATTCCTGTTACATTCTCCAAGGAGAAAAGGACAAATTCACGCCTGTTACATTTGGACTGCCGCAGTAAAGCAGACTAGGCTGTCGTGTTGAGCTTTTTCGATCACGTATATCACATGTGGAAATAGTATTTTTTCCACCCACCCAATGCGAGCGATTTGCATAGAAAATAATCGAATATCTGCAATACATTCCAATCAATAACGTTCGATAGATATTGCCGTTTATTCATCTATTATTCATTAACTGATCATTGTTGACAATGGTTGCTTAATATAATTGCATTGGCAAAAGTGTCAGACAGGATATGCTATGCTATTTGAGAAGATCACCGTAATGGGAACTATCGTCATGCAGAAGACATCAAATCAAACAGAAGACATTACAGCAAACCACGTGAACATATACTCATTATTTAATGTAAACCGTTCAGGCATCCATCAGAACACCTTGCGACGCATGTTTCTCATTGTTACGGCCACTGATATATTGAATTCAGATACAACAAAAATAACATCGTATGAAACAGTTATGTTTCCTTCAAAATAAGTAAGAACACGCTCAATGCGGATACCGATGAAAATTCCTCGTATATACACAAGGTTTATGGATAACAGCGCCTTGATACGGAGCTGGTTTGCAAGGGTTCTGCTACTGGAGGAATATGGCTTGTTCCTTCTAGAGTTGTCTAATGTGTTGGCTGGTTTGGCATGTATATCATAGACTGAACCAGTTACCCCCAGCGAAAGGAGGTGTTCGCTTTAGATGGATATTTTTCCCTTCAGAGTCGCTCTCTGTTGTTCTATTGTCTCGCTCCGAGCCGGCCGGTAAATTGTGACGTAATGCTCAGGTATTCCTCAACTCTTTGTCCGGCAGGCGAGGCCAGTCTAATGGGAAATTCTGGTTCATATTCTCATACGGTTACATGTACCATTAGTATTTTCATGAACGACCCAGATATTTACGAACAATAATCAGCTATATTAATATATAAACCAACTCGAAAACTGAAAAAAAATAATCACTGCCAAAAGTTCAGCGAACAATAATTAAGGAAGTAACTGCAAAAAAAACCCCAAACAAACAAACAAACCATATTGGCACATGCATTATCACTTGGGAAAGCAAGCGTCACCACTTGTTAAGGGTCATTTCCTTAATAAAGCCTTGATATAAGACAAGTTCAACTTTATAACTTTTCAATTCATAGTTACAACTTTCCGCTGCCCTAAGACAAAATTATGTATGTGTAACAATTATTTTTTTTCTCTGCTGGATCGTCAGAATATTCAAACACTGAACAAGTGGTCTGACTGTGTGTGTGGAGTTGTTTGTGTGCAATTCTATTCACGAATTATAAGAAAATAAGGGATTATGTGCGTTAGGGGTTCGCTGTCTTTCATTTCACGTCACTTTTGCACTTTAAAGTCCAAACTGAAGATGGGAGAAGAAAGGAAAAATGAAAATATTTTTTCAGGGATTTGGGGATTCGAACCAAAATGTTGCGTTTCTTTTAATCTGTAGTCCGACACTGTAACCATTCGGCCAAGCAGCTGTTTACGATTATCGGCTTGAGAAATCATGTGCTGAATGGCGGTGAACGACACCCTTTCAGAGCATTACAAGCATTTTGACATATTTCAGTATTATGAAAATATGACACCTTTAACCAAAACGATTTTTCAGTATCATTTTGGACCAAACGCACCGCATTTCGATATGTAGGGCTCGTTTTGGTTAAAGGTGTCATATTTTATATATGAAGGAAATTCCCTTCAAGAATATCGCCAAAAATTGCAAAAACAAACAAATGCTTATTTTCTAATACTCGTAATATTTTTTTGACAAGTCTCTTCTCGGTGAAAATTGAGAATATGAAAATTCAGTATTTTCTCTCTCGAGCTAATAACTTTTCAAGTGAACGAGAGGAAATTATATTTTCGGTTTATAAACGCAACACACTAAGGAAAAAAATACGGTCAAACCGAACACATCCTTTTCCACGTAGTTCCAGAACAAACAGGTCACGAGGACTGATCTTTGGAGACTTTTTGTGCCCATATGCATTATCCCATGTGCAAAAACTCACGGGAAAATGCAAAATGGCGCCCATCAGATATCCTTAAATATTAACACCTTTTTTTCGCAAAATTTCAGTCGTTTATCTGCTTCTGATGGCGGAGAAATATTCCATTTCACGTATATAATCCTCATTCTCTAAGATACTGAGAGCATTGTGTGCATAAAATAAAAAAAATATGTTTTGCAAAACTGGTCGAAATAAACCGAAAAACGCTCCCTGGATATATGATGTCACCGTGACGTCATCATGCTGGTCCTGATCCAAAGATGTATTGTGGTAAGTTTCAAGTTCCTAAACTTTAGAGATTGCAAAATGTCCTAGAAACCCTGAGGCATTTCTAGAAATGTCAGGGGGTATTATTAGCTCAGGGTTACATTATACCCCGGGAAGCTGGTCGTCATCTTTTTACGAAATGGTGTAGATTGTGAAATGTTCTTGCCTCTTATTCAGATGAATTGATGATTGACCCGAAAAATGGTGCCGTGACGAGAGTAAATATACCAACAGTTATGACTCACTCGGATGTTAAATGATATGAATTCTATGAACGATTTTTCAGTAACAGTATCGCCCGCACCTGAGTATTCATTCCCGTGTAGGTCAAGTACGCCAGCCGGGCTAGTTCATGGCTGGTGCACCATTATACTACCGGAATGGTAGTGATCGAGTATGTTGCATTTATGGACTGATGGGCGTGATGTACTAGGCTTAAAGCTTAAGGCCCGGTCTCATTTGTATATGTGCATGTATCTCTGATATACGTGTATTTTTTCAGTCAAGCCTTTTTTGGGGGTCGGGGGGGTCCGGAGGCGGGTGGGGGAATGCAAGTTCCACTGAAATTCCAGTTTCTCCTGGTACATCGCAGCTTCTACCAGGAATATCACTGAACTGACAAGTAACGAATAGAAACAAAGTCATTATTGTTTTAATACTTACTGATTATGAAGGTACATGTAACAACAATAATACCAGTGACGCATTATGTTTGACTGACATAAGAATATGAAGAAAATAATCTAGTCAGGCATTGAAAATATCCCAACTATTGCGAGTATATATTATATAGCGGGTTTCATCTATGATTTTACAATTGAAAATTGGCCTGGAAAGAAATATAAACATCTTTATTATATACTTGGTGATGAGAGAGTGAAAATTATCAATTGAATAGAAACGATATTTTCACTGCATTGATGATATCACATATATCATCGCTGTGATGATGTGACAAATGACGTCACAGACAGTGAAGATATCGATATAAGCGCACAAATGCCTGTCACCATGGTTACAGTGATAGTGCAATTGACCGAAACTCCATCAGGGTTATGCGCAAAAAAAGCTGAATATTTGGGAAGGATTTGTATATTATTATGCCTTATGTTGACCAGATTTGGATAAAAGGAATAAG
This sequence comes from Hanleya hanleyi, assembly GCA_036873755.1. NCBI lineage: Eukaryota > Metazoa > Mollusca > Polyplacophora > Lepidopleurida > Hanleyidae > Hanleya > Hanleya hanleyi. Next base: position 5,527 of record JAVTVY010039320.1, on the reverse strand, counting down.
AAATATTGAGAATGGCGGCAATGGGACCGCTCGCCAGGTACGAGTGCACCAACACGCAAACAGGGACAGTGAATCCAACACGAACTACAAGCCACAGAGCGGAAAAATCAGTCGAAGGCTCGAAATTGAGGTCATATCATACAAATGTAGTCAATAAGTTGATCTGAAAACATGCAAAAAAAATGAATTCAACGACAGTGAACTCATGCCAGTGAGTATTCATTCAGAATCGGGCGAGATCACAAGGATAACTCCTACAACATCGTCGCAGATCGGCACAACAACAACGACCGGTAAAGCTAAATCTGGGTATAACTTATCGTAACCATTCGATTTAACTAAATCAAAAGTGTGCTATCTGGGTAGACATGAACGAAATTAAGGGCGAATACAGATTTTATTTGAAATGAGAATATTCTGTGCAAAGACAGACACTGTGTTCAACCAGGGAGGTCAAGAAGATCCAGCGCGTCAGTCCTGCCTAAGTGTGGACTGCGAGACAAGAAGGGAAGAGGTCTGACGGGTTGGCATGATTTTTTTTATTTGAAGGACAAAGCTAACAAAATTTATGATATCGACGCCAACATGCATGATACCCAACTGATAAAGATTCTCTTGCAGATGTAGCACGTGCGATTGGTTGAAAGCAAAGCAGTCCGTGAATGACGTCAGAGTGAAAATAATGAATGTTTCAGTTTAACTTAGGCTGGAAATGCCTACAAAATCTGATTTTTTTCTTTCATTTTGTCAAACATCCAACGTGAAGTAGTACAACAAAAATATATAATAAAAAGAAAACCAACTGCGAGTTGACGAATACCATGAATATGTCATCCACTTGATATTGAAAAATTGGTATATATCTGAACTCGCTCAAGATAATATTACTGAATTATTTGCTAAACAAATGAATTGTAAAAATACATTGTTGTTTAATATTTATTGATCTTGAAGATAACAGCAATAATTACGCATGCATAATATTTGAGTGACACAGGCATGAAGTATACAAGCTACCAACTGTCAGGCATTGAACATGACGTATTAACTACTTCGAATAAATATAAAAAGCCGCCTAAGAAAAAAAAAGCCTCTATACCTAAACTCGCCCAAGGTAATATTAATGAAACATTTACCGATGTTTGGGCCCTATGTCCAAGGTACAGTTTGACAAAATGAAAGTTTTACTACATTTAAGACCAGAATTGTCACATCCACATGTATTGTTAATACAGAATGTTCTTACAGCCACAGAAAGTACCATATTACATGTATGTCAGCGTTCCACTATTGTTTTTGTTGCCTGTATCAACGTCACTTTCTCTAATATTTTAGGGTTCAAACTCTTCAATCCAATGCAGATTTGGCTAGTTCAGGTTTGCAATATTACTTGCACATGGCAGCCTATTTTCTATCTTGCATGGTATGACCCTTGCATCAGTATTTGTTCAGTCTACTTGGTGTACTCTCACTCTGAATGTATTCCCCTCTTTGTGGGGTTTTCTGAGCTTGGCACAATGTTGATGAAGTGCTCTTTTCATAAATTGCTTTCTTGCCGGAGTTCTAACTTTGGCCTGTGATGTTACCTCTGTCTGTGCAGGAATCTCCTTCATATTCCACAACACAGCATGCCCCTCGCTGACTGGTTCTTCAAAGAGATCCCTATCAGATGGAACGTTATCTGATATTGATACAGATATCACAAGGAAGACACCTACTCCATGTCAGATATCCATCCCCTGTACAGTGGTGTCATTTTGAATATGTATCCCTGTTACACATTTGGCCAAAAGCTTGAAGTAGTGTTACTTGGATTTGTCATGGATATTGGATTGGCTTCACTCCAATCTGCAGAACTGGACTGACACCTCCTCGTTATCATAGGCTGCTAATTCAATGTCAAGGTGCTGAAAATTGCGTTATATGTCTTCCTCAACCCGGCCAGGTTCCTCTTCAATAATGCCATCCACCAGTAAATTGCAACACATATAAGGGAAGTGGGAAGAGATGCCGACATACTGACAGAGCCACATGGGGTGTATCTCACGCTTTTATTGTACCCGTTCATATTGCAACTTGGATGACATGACCACATGACCACAAGCACGGGCATAAGCGGTGTTTGATGGAAATGCTCTGACAACTCGTATATTGGTAATTGGTGAAGTCCTGCTCTGCCATTCACAGCCAGCAGAAAAAGTGATAATTATCATCGGGCCGAAAAGGTGATGAGTTACGGCATCACAGTTTTAAAATGATGGCCATAACCTCTGAAAAGTGATGACCAATTATTATCAATTTGGATCATCACCTTTTAAGGATGATGAGGCAAAATCATCACCCTAAAGAGGTGATGGCCGTCACCGTTTAAAGGTGATGGCTCTAACCCATCACCTGCATGCTTAGGATAGTAGTAGTCCGATAATATTCAATACACAACCTGACAAATCGACCAATAAAATGTGAACTAAAACTAAGATAAACTTGTATCACAAGAGACCGGATTCCAGTTCATATCAGCAATAAATTATACGAATATCTTTAGCCTTTGAAGTTGGTAATGAACTTTACTGCCGTTCTTCGAGTTTCCGAAGTACAACTTAGAAAGATTTGTCCTTTGTGTGCGGTTTCACACAACAGAATTGCGTGCACACAACATCGCTAGATCAAGGGTATAATCATGATATTGTTTCAGAACATTCGGCACCAGATGTGAAGCAGTATTCTAACCTTCTGTTTTGTGCGTGTCCTGTGAAAATACATGTTGTAAATAGGGTAAACTTTCACATAGCAACAGCTTTTGCAAAAATACAAAATACAGCCTCGTGAAACAGCTCATCACGGTTGAGGGAGAGTGCGTTTACCTCCCCCCGCAAGAACACAGTAACATTCTTTCCGCGATACACTGAATGAGCGTAAAGGCACTCGATATCTGAACCATTCCATTTCCAGCCCTACAGTGCCCGCTTGTCCGTATGAGAAAAAATATATAATATAACTTCGTTCTTCTTAGCCCTTCGCCCACAAATGCAGACAAACGCGAGCCTGCTCGTGTTGGAAATGTCACTGCCCCGGTACTGTATCCATGGCAAGCACGTGACATGTAGGTCAACTTCTATACACGCTGGGGAATACCACCTCCAGCTCATTAGTTCTCATATTTCTGTGGTTAATCTTGGGCAAGAAATATGTATAAAAAATCAATAAAAAATCAATAAAATATTTTATTTCTCTGCACTGAAAGAATCACTGAGTTGTTTTGCACGATATATTTTTATGGCAAGCCAAGCAACACTGCTTGTATTTGCGGCGGGGGTAAAATGTACCAGCCGCGCTCAGAGAGAATCACTTTTGCGCATTTGTTGATTATTTCTACATTCAAATATATCTCATGGTTAGACTTGGATTCAAAACCTTCGTATCGGCATTTGTTGTGTAATAATTTACCGCTGGGACGTCTTTCATCCCTCGTCAAAACCCCTCGATTGCTGCGCAATCTCGGGGTTTTGACTCGGGATGAAAGACGTCCCAGCGGTAAATTATCACACAACAAATACCTCCATGTCGGTTGTGAACCCTTAATTCTCCGATCCAAAATATCTTAACTGACTTGGTAGAGTCCAATGGATTGCATCTTTTTTTTTAAATACGCATGCGCTATTGCGGTCATTAATCCTGGGGATATGAAGAGCTCAGAACGACTGATTGAAATAATTATTTGTCTTATTAACGTTTATTTGTTTCCGGGGTTGAACACATAACGCTCCTCACATTCAAGAATATCATTAAGTGTCGGAAAATCTACAACGGATGGCGATGTTTCGAGATGGAAATAGAATGGTATGATTGTTCCTCTGATAGATATTGCTACTGGATAGAATTATGGCGCAGATTCAAACAGTTGACAACTACAGGTACGGTCTATTTTTTACATAGCAAAACAGATCGCTTGCCAGACCTTTATATTTAATAAACCTCACCCGCGTCCGAATTGATTTGCGGAAGAGGCGGGGTACATTCCATGGCATCTACCTCAGTTTGGATTTCTCTTATCAGTTCTGTCTGTGTCACCTGCAAAATGAATGATCATGCTGATTTTTGTTTGTGTGAAATCCTTATCACTGACTAGGAAGATTGAAAAATACTCTAGTTGGATCAATCTTCCACGACAATACCTGCAACCGTAATTTGCAGAAGTCGCAAAAGTTTAGAAAGACAGAATTTGTACCTCATAGAAAGCCAACGATATTATATTTTGATATGGAGGAATCTTATTTACCAAATATGGTCCAGATATAGTATAACCAATGATGGCCTGGTATCATGAATAAGTATATATGTCTCACATTGTGCACGCCAAATTTGATTGTCCATTTAGTCGTGCCTGTATCGTTTCGCGTTAGGTTCTACGATATTACTGCCCCAATATCAAGACTACCTAAAATTCCTTAAGACATATTAATTAGCTTGTATGGTTTTGCGACGGATGTCGATAATCCTAGAATCTGTAATTTTGCTGTAATGCATCTTGACTAACGCCAGTTGATTTATCAATTCAGACACATGCACCTGCACCCAAATATCCATTTTTAATAAGACTTCTTTATTGAAACTCAGATATTAATACAGTAAGGGAACATTCTTCTCCACTTTAGTAGATGTGTATTACCATCCTGTCAGACATCAGTCATTCAAATAGCCGAATTGTTAACTGAGCTAGGAAGCACTTTTCTGCAGTCCCGGTTCTTTTTATTTTGTCGCGTAAAAGTCGTTGCTACTTCATGGCGATACAATTTTAGAGGGTGGATCGGCCTCTGTTTCTTCCATCATTTTGACTGAATAATGGACGGGGAACATAACTAGGCCAAGGGCCAAGCTCCAGGAATGTGCCATTCATAGCGAAACTTTTATCCCAAAAATTCTTGTCGGATATACTCTCCCGATCAGAAAATTTATAAAATAGGAAAGTCCATTGATTTCACATTGGTAAGGAGGGATATGACGTCAGGCGTTTATCCTGCCACAAGGCCGGGTGTCGTCGAGAAGCTGAAATATTGAAATGAGATATCCTTATGACAACTTAATACGGAAAAGATGGGAGTGAGATACCTTGCTGTCATGAACAAGCGGAAAAGCGAAATTGAAACACGCGGTTTCCAAATAATGCATAAAAGGCTGCATACTGTTAAAGTTTATCATGGATTTCTCTACCCCGTTTCAAGGGTAAAACTTGGACACATTCTGTTTCGTGGATTTCCCAATTAATGAGCAAGTAATGACGTGGGAATATTGACACGTGAAAAGGGAATATTCACGAAGTATTTTTAACTAAATATCAAGTTAACGCCAGAAATTTGCGAAGACATTTCGCTTAGATAACTAATTCAAGACGACCCATGGTCTAATTGATGGGGCGAAAATAACACATCATCCCTTTCAAGGAGTTAACCAACGGGGTGGACGCAAGACCAAAGGAATTGCACACCATTTTTCTTTTTACCTCCGTCGATCAGACGGAGGTCTAGGT
>JAVTVY010039319.1:0-167007 GCA_036873755.1 Hanleya hanleyi | reverse complement strand
CGCGCAAAGGTTTCCACCGCGGTGGAAACCTTTACACCGCGCGCGCCGGGGTCAAAGGTCAGTTCCGGTCACGTGAACGGAAGCGGAAGTGACCTTCGGAGCTCCGGAGCTCCGGAGCTCCGAGTTCTCTTGTAGCAACGCCCGTCAACGCCCGGTGGTGGCGTCGGAGCTCCGCAGCTCCGAGTTCCATGAGCTCCGGAGCTCCAAGAGCTCCGCGAGCTCGGAGCTCTTGCATATAAACACACACATGCATCTGTGAAAGCTTCATTATACGCCTGGTGTCCGTGGAGATGAGAGCCATGGTTTACGCATGTCACTTGTGTTCGAAGTCATTTTCCACGCCATTTAATCTACGTAGACATATACAGCGAAGCCATCTCAAGGAACGGAGTCCCGATAACGTGCAAATTCAAAGTACGCGCGAGGAACGATCAACACCTACGTCACACACGACAGTATTAGAGCACCCTTATACGATGACGGTGAGCGGCCCTACGGGGGGTGTGGAAAGACGTCCTGGGTGATGAAGTTCTTAGAGGAAGGTGTGGCAACCCCAGCTCCGACACGTGTTGTTTGGTGTTATAGCCAATGGCAGCCCGCCTACGAAACTGCACGACTACAGAATGTGAGCTTTGTTCCAGGAATTCCTCACGACATAGACGAACCCTATTACTTCGATTCCGAGCACACCAACGTGGTAGTGCTCGATGATCTGATGAGTGCGGCCAAGGACAATTCGAAAATCGCCGACCTATTCACCAAAGGGTCCCATCATCGAAATCTGTCCGTCATCTATTTGACTCAGAATCTCTTCCTCAAGGGAAGGCGTCCAGAGATATTGCCTTGAACTGCCAATACTTTGTGTTGTTCTCCAATCCCATTGATAGAGCACAAATCCGTGTGTTTGGTAGTCGAATTTATCCTCAGAACATTGACCATTTTATGCGGGCGTTTCAAGAAGCGACAATTCGTCCGTACGGCTACCTGTTCGTAGATTTAAAAGCCCATACCCCCGAAGATAGTCGGCTGACGACCCACCTGTTACCCGGCGAGGAATCACCACAACGGCATATACCCCTACACCATCCGCCGAGTGCACTCCTGGCAGAGCAGCAGCAGAAGCCCACCCCCATACAGCGGGCCCGCTTCATACCATCAGTCCTGGAATATCACCCAACCGTGAAGGCCCAACCCGAGGTTGAAGAACATAATGTGAACTCGAGGCTATGGAAGGATTTGTTCAAAGAAAGTATGGACGCCGAGATGGGCGGGATGTTGGAGGCCACAGGAAACAAGTTTCAACGCAAAGGGTATTCGAAAGAGGAAGCTGCAATTTTAGCCCATAACAGATTGGCACCCAGACTACGACGGGCTTTACGTCAGCAGTATGTCGACTTACTGACCCACATGAAATTGTTGGATAAGGACCCAGTCCATATGGAAATTGAAAGAACAGCGTCGATGTTGAAAACCTCGGGCATGAACTGGAAAGCGGCGTATGTCAGAGCAATAGCACAAAAGAAACATTTGTTCGAACGCATCATTAAACAACGTTAAAGCATTAAGAAAGTGTGTTAAAGCGTTGAGACGAGCGTTGAGACGAGCGTTAAGGCGTAACGACGGGCGTTGACGGGCGTCACTGCATTTCGATGAATTGGTGTCAATTCCATGAAATCAGAGCTTCTGAGCTAATTCACCAGGGCGTTGAAGCGTTGAGCTAAGCGTTGATGGGCGTTACTGTCTATAAAAGCGAGCGTATTCCCAAAACACGCACAGTCGACGTTCAACCGTCAACATGGCTTATACTTGTTCTGAGTGTGAACGCACGTTCACCAGACATTACGATATGATGCGACACCAGAAAAATATACATGGGACTGAAGACGCCGAGGAGCCCGTTGAGGCAGATACTGATACAGAGATTGATGAGAGTGCATCGACTGCTACCGAATCCAAGATGGCTGACAGTCTATCTACTGAGCTTGACCTCAGAGAATCAGCCTTCATCCCAGGAAAGTGAGGCAGAACCTACCTTCTGGGATCGTATTGTGACAGCAGCTATCAATACTCACGCTGAAGCGATCGAGGACGCCGGAGAGGATAATTTACAACAGACGTACACCCAAATGCGCCCCCGCATCAGGAAAACAGCCATGGCGATCTATGAACAGTATACCTTACTACCGCTTGAAATGAAAGGGGACCCCACGCACAGGTCCATCATGAAGACCAAGCGTCACTTGGAAGAGGATATGGGGCTACCACCCACCGAGGCCCTGGAAAATGCGATCAGAATGCGCAAACAACTGTTTCAGGACATGCTGCCCGAAGAATATCCAGGCCTGGCCGACGATGATTAGAATAGACGGTTCAGAATGAACATGACCGAAGAAGGAACTCTCTGAAATGGCGACTTCTGATTGGACAAGAATACATCTAACGGACAGGAACGAATAGCACAGATGCAAATGGCGGTCTCTGATTGGACAAGAGTCTTTCTTGAATTGTAAACATACCCAACGCGGCTCCCCCAGCGTGGGTATGTTATGATGGAGGGGAAAATAAACTATATGAAAAAAAACCTGTTGTTGTTGTTGTTCCCTCATGTGTCATCCTTGTTGTTGTTGTTTTCTCTCTCTCTCCGGTCTATATCATGGCGTCAAAACGTCTAGCAGGACCCATACAAGGACCAGTTTTCGACACTAGGTGACCACATCCCGACGAAATGGCCAGTTTTCGACACCGGATGTGCCGCCATCTTGAACATACGTGCCGCCATCTTGGATATGGCCCATAATGCACCGGGTCAAAATACTCGCTTCTGATTGGCTGAGAGCTCTGTGACGGATTTGAAATACTCGCTTCTGATTGGACGAGAGCTCCGCATTGCGTCTGCGCATGCGCAGAATGATATTCCTACCGCACCATCTCGACCCCAAATACCTTCATGTACTGCCCGAAAATGGCCACTTTCGCTACTACTCGTACCGATGACGTCACCGATGACGTCACAGATGACGCGAACATCCCTCAAATCGGAATGTACACCCCGAGAACTAGCAAGATGACACCTTCGAGGACGCATTCGAACCGTGAATAGCCCATCTCGATCCCAAATACCTTCATGGACTGCCCGAAAATGTCCACTTTCGCTACTACTCGTACCGATGACGTCACCGATGACTTCACCGATGACGTCACAGATGACGCGGATATTCCTCAAATCGGAATGTACACCACGAGAACTACAAGATGACACCTTCCAGGACGCATTCGAACCGTGAATAGCCCATCTCGACCCCAAATACCTTCATGTACTGCCCGAAAATGTCCACTTTCGCTACTACTCGTACCGATGACGTCACCGATGACGTCACAGATGACGCGAACATCCCTCAAATCGGAATGTACACCCCGAGAACTACAAGATGACACCTTCCAGGACGCATTCGAACCGTGAATAGCCCATCTCGACCCCAAATACCTTCCTTCACTGCCCCAAAATGGGCACTTTACTTACTACAACCAACTGCGCATGCGCAGATTAACGCGACATGCATTCAAAAACACACCATTCTGACTCTACCCCACACAAGCTTCACTTTGACACCTCACACGACCCATTCGAACCGTGATTAGCTCATGTCTAACCCAAACACACCCCTACATAGCACCCAAAATGCCTGTTTTCTATACTACGGCCAGACTGCGCATGCGCAGACTATTGAACACGGACGAACCATTAGTGTAGTCAAGTGCTCCTCCACGAGAGCTTCAAAATAAGACCTCACTCGACCCCATTGGACCATTAGGGACTCACCTAGACTCCAACATGTCCACCCCGTATGGGCCTATACACCCATAGCCATGCAGTATAGGCCTATGGGCCTACCCAGGCCTCGGTGACTTTTTTCAAAAATTTCACCGATTCGCTCCGCAACACTTCCTATCGTGTTCTAAATGACGAGACGAGTAAAACGAGACCCCACAACCCTACCGCAAATGTATAGAAGTACGTTTCCCAGGGGGATAAACATTGAACCTATACCCCAGTATGGGACTATATGGGGCTCGGTGACTTTTTTTCAAAAATTTCACCGATTCGCACGGGGACACTTCCTATCATGTTCTAAATGACGAGACGAGTAAAACGAGACCCCACAACCCTACCGCAAATGTATAGAAGTACGTTTCCCAGGGGGACAAACATTGATCCTATACCCTCAGTATGGGCCTATACTATATGGGGTTCGGTGACTTTTTTCAAAAATTTCACCGATTCGCACGGGGACACTTCCTATCATGTTCTAAATGACGAGACGAGTAAAACGAGACCTCACAACCCTACCGCAAATGTATAGAAGTACGTGTCCCAGGATGGTCCTATACCTCCCATACCCCATATAGGCATTTTCCGTAATTTAGGATAAAGTCCGTATTCCGTATTTTTTCAGGAAAATTTTTACATACACCCACCCTGGAACTAGGGAAAGATAACTCTGTTGATAGACAAGCCCCGTTAAGCCCGGCGACCTATATACCCCTCATACCCCATATAGGCATTTTCCCAGGTTTTTCGATAAAGTCCATGTTCCGTATTTTTTTTTTCAGGAAAAATTTTACATGCACCCACCCAGCCATCAAATACCCCTTCACCTAGGCTTCACGTTGATACCTCACTCGACCCCATTCGACCATTAGGGGCTCCCCTAGCTCCAAAACGGCTATTTCCATACCCTTGGGTCACCGCGCATGCGCACAATGCCGATATTTCAATCCCACACCCACCCCATCAGATGCCCCCTCACATAAGCTTCACTTTGATACCTCACTCGATCCCATCGGTCCACTAGGGGCTCCCCTACATCTCAAAACGATTATTTCCATACCCTTGGGCCACCGCGCATGCGCAGAATAACGCTATGTCAACCCCACACCCAGCCCATTAGATGCCCCTTCACATAAGCTTCACTTTGATACCTCACTCGACCCAATCGGACCATTTTATCTAAGGACTACTTTTTCTCCGCGGAAGCTTTTTTCCGAGACCGAATCACCGCCAAACATGACCGCATCACCGCGGAGGAATACATTTTTGACCTGGGTCACGTGATATGCAAATTTGGAACTCTCCTGTGCTGGAGGTAGCTTTTTGGTCTTTCTGCCGGAACTATACTGCACTTGACCTCTGTGACCTCCAAGTTCCTCCACAATACGGCCCGGGGGGAACAAAAAAGTAGGTCAATGTGACTCCTGCCGTGTTTACGCTACTACTCTGCACCTATATCCAAACAGACTAATATATTACCAATGGGAAAAAGGAACGATTACCTCACCTTAATATTTGTCCACAAATTTATCCACCATAATGTTATTCTTCCTTTCGCGTATCATAATTACTTTACAAAACAATCCTCTGTACACAACTATCCAACCAATCTGTTCAGAACATCTTGCCCATCTCAACTCTCTTTCTATAGTTTGAAATTGAAAGGCCCACGAATCTGGAACATTCTCTCAGCTAATTTAAAGTACATTACTTCAAAATCCCTCTTTAAAAGAGAGCTAACGAAAAATATTATGAGCGCAACAGAGAGTGATCATCACACTCGGTAACTCAATATCACTTTATTTGAAAGGTATACATTATTTATTATATCTGATTATTTAACGTATTGCTGACATGAATACATGTACTTATTATCTTTACCGGACAATTCATATTTAATATTACAACTGCATAATATCAGACTTTATCTACTTAACTATTTCTATTCACCATCTGTTTATATATATAATTATACTCTCGCTGTTTAATGTTTTACAACATATATATTCTTAGGGATAAAACAAACCCGCAAGGGTTTTATTCCCGCCAATATACGGACAACATGGACGCATTCCACATTGATTTATATGCATATCTTCCGTGTATGATGAATACAATTTCAATTCAATTCAATTCAATCGAGCTAGAACTTTTACATATTGTGTACATATATTTTCTCTTGTCGTTACATTAAAACACATTTATTTTGAGGACATTTTTTTTTTTCGATTTCAACCGCACCACGTATAGGCCAAAATTCCGCCTTATCGTACCATCTCCTTTGGTGATGGTCGATGAATGGTTTCTCAAACACACTCTTTCTTATATATTTTTATAGCTGAAAGGGTTAAAATCCAAGTGGAACAGAGTAATCGCTAAATCCAACCGATTCTCATCCATTTAAAACCTGGAGACAATCCAGTGTAAAAATCAGGAATAACATAGAGATATAAGTTTACCGCATAATTCGTTCGGCCTCCGGCTATGATAGACCGATTTAAATGTTACCATACGGCCAGTTGTGGTATGCGTCAAAGGTTTTCCTTGTATTACTCGTTCTAAAATTGATAATTTACTGGTCTAAATGTATAGGAATAAATTAAATTGTTTTATTAAACATATGAGTAATCATCGCTTACGATATTGTAGTCGAGACAATATCCAGAGTTCTGCAATTTATTCGAGCATGAAGAATGACAAAAAAGAAGGCAATTCTTTGCTGTTCCTATAATAATAAAGGAATAGAATACAAAATACAAAAGAACATTAGCACCAAATTTAAAGGATAAATGATAGTATACATAAGACTGGGCTAATTTCCTGCAAGACAAAAGCGATCATCAGTTTTCAATGATGCCAGCAAGACATCATGATGTATATCAAAATCGTATCGCTGATCAGTATTCCTAGTCCATATGATATACGTTATATGCTGTATCTCAGTCACGCTTTGATTGTGACTGTCCATATGAATACTATGAAGATCTTGAAATACATAGGTTCAAACGGCCACTAGCCTCGGGTTAAGCGGAATTAGACACGAGTTACGAAACGTAACGCTACGCTCGTATTTGCACGATACGCTCGTATTTTGCTAAATTTGAGAAAGTTCGAGTGGAAGCGCTTGATGATATAGTCCCGTTTTGCAACTTTCTGCAATAATGTTTTGTAAAAAAACTCAGACCATTAGAAATCTTTCAATATTACATTAGAAAAAAATAAAGAAATTTAGTAATATAAAATTGGATTTATCATAATTATATAAGTGCCATTTATCAAGGACTATATTGCAGCAAATATTTATTTTAATGAATTACATCATAGCCAAGCATGGGTAGTTGACATAGTTAGCTACCCATTTCTGGATAGCAATATTACAGAAGGACCTGCATATGTGTTAGAACCTGTGTTAACTGTTATGCACTAATCAAACACCGCAGCAAATTACTGCGTCTCTTGCGCTACATTTCGAAACTTGTGTCTAATTCCACTATGGGCCGCTTGAACTGTGTTTTACAACTCCACTGTGGTCATATGAACAGTCACAATCAAAGTGTGACTGAGATATGTCACACTCTAAAAAATCGATGATTGATAAAGATTTTATGTAAGGACATCGCGATATCTTGCTAACATTAGTGAAGATTGTTTTTTTTATAATATTCTCATTTCATACATATCTTGAATTGATGCTAACTGCATATCGTACGTAAAAAATGTGTTTCGATTATTGACGCCGAGATTCTTTCGTGGACGACGGCTGAATGTTACATGTCGGATCTGACGCCTAAGATGCTATTTCGAGATATTACTCCAATAATAAAAAATAAGTACAAGTCGATGAAAGAGCAACTCGCTTATATGCAATGAAAATGACAGTAATATTTAACAGGGAAGTATGCCATGCATTATTTTATATACAGTTAAACACTAACATAACATACTGAGAGTTAACTCCCCTGCTTGGAAATTATCCATATTATAAGAGATAACATTGCGACCAGGGTTATCTCCTATGATATTCAGATATTTACTGATTGTCACAATCATGTTTGTAGTCAAACCGAGATAATAGTTTAACCGATAATGTCAAGCATGATTAACATATCTCAACAGTCAATAACTGGGCTCATTGTGAACCATAATGAATGAGATACAGTAGAATTCTCACATTCGTTCCAACATTGATACACATGAACAGGAAAACTATCAGAATGCAGTATATAACCCTCGGATATAACCCTCGGTATGACATATTTAGGAGAAAACGGGTTGAACGGTATCATATATAGGCCAAGAAATGTTCAAATACGGTCAACCATTATAAAGATGAGCCTTCAGGTCTAGAAATTTCAGTCATTTGCAGCTTCTACTTTCGTCCAGGCCAGGCCATCTATACATTGTTAACTTGATAACTATTGGGGCATCACCTTTCCTTCAAAGTTCATAAAAAGATGTAAAAATGAATCCTTGCGTCAGGAAAATCCACACTCCCATACAGATTTGTACACAAATCACATTTTCAACAGTGTCCCTGTTGATTGGTCAACGAACTTTATCGTATTTCCGCTGCCATTCTTCTTCAGGGAAGAGACCGGATTAGATGGCAAGTTAGAGACCTGTATTGGCGATAGATGACTGGGCTTCAAAATGAAGAAGCCGTTGGTATGATTTGATATTATTCATCCCTTGAGCTCATTCAATTATTGAATGACGGACTAGACGCTTATATCATAAATATTTACTTTTGGATTACAAGCGTTTGGTCCGTCATTCATTATTCAGCCGACGCCCATTAAAGAATCTCCGCGTCCATAATCCAAAGACCTATTTCATATAACAGCATCAGCACCAAATTAAAGAAAAACAACACAAATAATCATAGTATACATACACATACTCCTACAAGAAAGAAGCGGTCTACAGTTTTCAATGATGCCGACAAGACATCATGAAGTTCCAAAACTATCAAATCCGTATCACTGATCAGTATTCTTAATCCATATGATTTTCTTTTAAAGTCGTTATCTAGAGAATGATTGCGCCTGTTCATATGAACGCCATGAGGATTTTGAAGTAAATGGGATCATACGGCCTCTTGTCCCGGGTTAAACAACAGTAACATGACCTTATTTCGAATAATTAGATGAATGTGTCGGTATACAATTGTAATTTTATTTACAAATTTTGACAGTCTTTCAAATGTTGATTGTTATGCCGTTCGCAATTCGTATCGTTCCAACAGACTCTTGACATCCTTACAATAAGACATTTTTTGTTGTTGTGAGGCTCCCTAGGTGGGAGGTTTGTTGTGGGGCCCCCTAGGTGGGAGTCTATATTTTTTTCTCCTAGTGCTATGGCAAACAAACTGTTTGAGAGGCCACTGAGCCTAAAACACTTAGGACTAAATGTTGCTAAGCCGATTGATATTTATCGTGCTTCGAAAGAGTCTGTAGGATCAGGGCCGAATGTCCGTCATGGATTAGTGCAGGTGTGAAAGGTTCTTTGGATTGTGACACCACGAAATAAACAGGCCAAAGATGTTCTTCTCTCAAACGGTGTCTTGGATTTTCAAGATGAGTGTGGTCGCTTTAACATGTTTAATGAGATTGAACCCACGAATGTACTTGTTAAACAAAATGCCCTTGAACTTGAACCAGATGCTGATTTGAGAGAGTAGTGTGTGCTATTATCTTTATTTCCAAAACTAAAACATTTCGACTTCCAGGTAAAATTGGAGCGATATGCAAGAGGTGGGAAATATTGACGACATCTGACGACTAAAAAAGCAATCATATGACTCTATAGGAATGTATTCGTCGACACCTGATATTCAAACTCGAGAATAAGGTGGATTCTCGGACGTAGCGTTAGTATCCCAGCCGCGCTTTTATTGCACTGTTCATGTGGAGACAAGGAAGTATCCACACGGCCCCTAAGCGGAATTAGATACGCTAGCTCGGAAGCTGTGATGACAGATCAGCTCAAACAACTCATCTGATGATGTCTGATGGAGTAAACGCTTTAACATGGGGTAAATGCAAGAAACCTAGAAAAACTAACCTGTAATGTCCGACGTCGTACGGCTTAAATTTCCCACCGAAAAAATAAACCTACATATTTTTGCCGAGTTCGATTTTCACTGCCGAAGCCAAAGTTCTATTGTCAACTTTAGAAGGTATTGGGTCTACTACATGGGGAAAATATGTCGTATTCTCAGATTCACAGTCATGCCTTCAAGCGATTAAGAGTGGAACTTCAACACATCCCACAATCTTGAACATTCTACAGTCATATGGTCGTAGATTTCTTCAACAGATTGATGTGTTTTGTTGGTTGCCTAGCCACGTTGGAATCAGAGGAAATATTGAAGCTGATGAAATGGCTAATTACAAGCGTCTAGTCCGTCATTCATAATCCAGCCGTCGTCCATTAGAGAATATCCGCGTCCATAATCCAAAGACCTATTCCATTTTCCATATAACAGTATTAGCACCAAATTCAAAAAGACAATCATAGTATACAAAACATAGGCTTGTTTCCTGCAAGAGAGAAGCGGTCAACAGTTTTCAATGATGCCGGCAAGACATCATGATGTTCCAAAAATATCAAATCCGTATCGCTGATCAGTATTCTTAATCCATAATATTCGTTGTAAAGTCGTCATCTAAAGATGATGTATCTCAGTCACGCTTTGATTGTGACTGTTCATATGAGTACCATGAGGTTCTTGAAGTAGACCTAGATAATAAGGTTGATCCTGTTAGAATCCCATATAGCGATTTCAGACCCTCTATCTGTGCTTATGTGAGAAAGCTGTTTCAATATTTATGGGATGCTGTGGATAATATCAAATTATTTGAGTTAAAAAAAACTTGTCGGATATACTCATCTGGGCAACCAGAAACGTTTCGATCAAGCCATGATCAGGCGATGTAGAATCGGCCATACACGATTAACTCCCGAACATTTACTAAAAAAGGAACCAGCCCCAATGTGTATTCCATGCCAGGAAGATCTCACCGTGAAACTTATTCTGATCGACTGTATAGATTTTAAGACTGTAAGAAATTCTTTTTATCAAGCAGCTATTTTAGAAGTTCATTTTAGTCGGATAAAAGAAGACCGTATTTTAGGTTATTTGAGAGAAATCGGTTTGTTTTATAAATTTTAATGTATGAACATGTTTTTGATGTGTTGATTCCTTCATGATTGCTGGGTTATTGACTTGTTTTGTTGAAATACTAAGAATTTTGTTTGATCGTCGCTATATGGCTGAAATATTGCTGAACCGACGTTGAACCTTAATTCTCTCTCTCTCTCTCTCTCTCTCTCTCTCTCTCTCTCTCTCATCTGTTCTTCTGAATTTTAATTTTTTGCATAGTATTTTAAGTATTGACTCTGAAACTATTTCGCGGAGTACGGCTGTATAGTGAATTTCGAGTTAGTAGCCTATATTATTTTATGTTCATCCGAATTTCGGATCAGGCTTCGACTTGAACACTCAGCTCATCGCATTCTTGCCTTTATATATTTATGGATAATAACCAGCATCGAATGAATTAACAACATCGCTCATGTATCGCGCGTTAATATGTGTTTAGCGGGAAAAGAAAAAAATACGCAAATGTAATCGACCGGAATCTTCAGATAACACATTTGTTGTGATAATGTAGTGCCCTTGAACCCTGACTGTGAGAGAATGCGGTCTACATTCTCGAATATGAAAACAATATATACCAGCCCAGCATGTACATTCCATCCGTTCTCATACTGTAGCATATTCATTGTTGAACAATGAGCACGACCGCATATGTTCAAGACAATTTATGAGATTAGGCTTCGAAAACAATTAGTTCTGCGTTTTGCACAGAAAATAAATACCGGGAATACAAATTTCCATGACGTGTTTTTCTGACGCTTTTTTCTGGTATAACCAGCAGATGGGGCGACAAGAACGTTTCAGAACGAACAGAGAAAGAAGGAAAATATTTGAATCGCTCAGATATGGCAATTAAATCGTTAAAGTGTAAGATTATATACTGGAATCGCGGTCGTTGAAGATTGTGACTTCATGGTCAAACATGCCGAAATGAGGATATTTCAACCATATGGATTTCTTTTCCTCGGGATACAAGTCGGACGTACCATTTCAAAATGCATACACGAGTCGTCTATATATCCAGGATCAACACCTGAGTAATCGACACTATCGTAAATGGACACATTTGATTATAATGCCATAATTCAAAATGACTGTTCGAAATAGACGCGTTAATTCACAAATGCTTGTTGGACTTTCTCGATTTTGGTGTAATCATATGTATGTATGGTCGTCGATTCAGATAATGATATACAAATTGCAATGAAATTTCTACGATGTTAATAGTACAACCATAATTCTAGTATCTGAATTCCAATTTATTACGTATCAATAACTTTATCATCTGTTTGCCTGGCAGTGTGACTAACGTCACAGGACCTACGAAGTAGGGTAGGCATTAGGACTCCGACGCGAACTGAACTCTTGGACCCCCCCCCCCCCACCTCCCACCAAGTTGAAATCCTGCCTATATTAAGATGGACACAGCCCAAGTCAGAATCACCAGTGATTTTCATCAAAAATCACCAGAACTTTTCATCAAAAGTAGGTCAGCTCAGAACTTGCTGGTAACAGTCCCCTAATGCACCTTCATGCCAAAAATCAAGGTTTTAATGGCAACGGTTCTCCTTATTTGGCCGACGGAAGGATTCGGATGGACTGACTGACTGACTGACTCACTCCCTCACTCACTAACTCATTACCGGACAATTTGCAAATGTGAGCCTCCTTCGTAGGAATATTCTGAAACATATATTAAGTTAAGTGAGGAACTCTCGTGCTTGCTGAAACCAATTAAGTACCATATAATATTCATCTAAAACATATCTCATAATAACGTAAGAAAGGCAGACATACGACCCTCTGTTATTTGATGGTGTTCCGAACATCCAGCAATCGAACAAAAGTAATAAAGGCAGAAATACGACCCACTGCTATTTTATGGTGTTCTGAACAAATGTAAACATGAGCAGTGTGACTAACGTCACAGGACCTACGAAGTACAGTAGGCATTAGGACTCGAACGCGAACTGAACTCTTGGAAATCCCCACCCCCAGTTGAAATCCTGCCTATATTAAGATGGGCACCGCCCAAGTCAGAATCGCCACTGATTTTCATCAAAAATCACCAGAAATTTCCATCAAAAATAGGTCAGCTCAGAGCTTGTTGGTAACAGTCTCCTAATGCGCCTTCATTCCAAAATAAATAACGATCACCGATTTAATTTTACATTTTTTTTTTAAGGAAACAGATTGAATAATATAGGTTCACTAGATTTCAAGCTTTACGTGTGAAAATACATCTACATCTCTTTAGTGGTTTTTAGTGCCCTTGTCCAGGATCAAAACAACTTTTTAAATCACATTATTTTCCCAACAATACACCAAATATATATAGTACTATAGTATAGAAAGGTAGCATTTATGTAGTTTACGGTAATTCAACTCGAGACCAACACCTTCTATGCACAAGATAATAATGATTCTATGTGATTCTCCTGGGCATAACCGGTACAAAGACGAATAAATAGCGTCTCTACATCACGTTGTTATCTAGATATATGAGACAACACATTTTGGGTATCGGCAATCTGATGAATGTACTATTCCGGTTTCCTTGTTTCACATTATATTCTATGGCAGTTGATCGGTGATTTTCTTTATAATAAACCTTAAACCACCTCAGCTTCGTTGTGCAAACAGCGCTGAATTTTTTAGGGTATATGCAGTAGGGTATTTTTAGCCGGAGAGTAACTGATAGGCCTATTCATTAAATGCGATAAAACGCTGGAGCAAAACGGACCACAGTTTTCTTGGCAATGATGACATGTTTGGATGTGAAACAGGATACACGTTACAGGCTACAGCTTACATATATATAACAATATACTGAAGTGTTAATTATAAATCTAATTTTAATCAGAATTATTTCAGATCAGAACTTGCTGGTAACAATGCCCTAATGCACGTTCATGCCAAAAATCAAGGTTCTAATGTCAACGGTTCTCCTTATTTTGCAGACGAAAGGATTCGGATGGACTGACTGACTCACTCATTACCGGACAACTTGCGATCTGTAGCCTACTTCGTAGGAATAAAAGAATTAGGATGAGTCGTTCCAAAACATGGCAGTGTGACCTAACGTCACAGGACCTACGAAGTACAGTAGGCATTAGGACTCGAACGCGAACTGAACTCTTGGAAATCCCCATCCGCAGTTGAAATCCTGCCTATATTAAGATGGGCACCGCCCAAGTCAGAATCGCCAGTGATTTTCATCAAAAATCACCAGAAATGTTCATCAAAAGTAGGTCAGCTCAGAACTTGTTGGTAACAGTCTCCTAATGCGCCTTCATTCCAAAATAAATAACACTCGCCGATTTAATTTTACAATTTTTTAATTAAAGGAAACAGATTGAATAATATAGGTTCAGTAGATTTCAAGCTTTACGTGTGAAAATACATTTACATCTCTTTAATGGTTTTCAGTGCCCTTGTACAGGATCAAAACAACTTTTTGAATCACATTATTTTCCCAACAATACAACAAATTTTTATATATAGTACTATAGTAGAAAGGTAGCATTTATGTAGTTTACGGTAATTCAACTCAAGACCAACACCTTCTATGCACAAGATAATAATGATTCTATGTCATTCTCCTGAGCATAACCGGTACAAAGACGAATAAATAGCGTCTCTACATCATTGTTATCTAGATATATGAGACAACACATTTTGGGCATCGGCAATCTGATGAATGTACTATTCCGGTTTTCTTGTTTCACATTATATTCTATGGCGGTTGATCGGTGATTTTCTTCATTGATAAACGTTAAACCACCTAGCTTTAACTAATTCTGCTAGGCTGTCTTCATTCAGACTGTACAGCCTACACAGTCCACAGAAAATACACCGCACATTCTTGTACTCCCAGCCTTATCACATTTGATGGCAAGTTTAGCGGGCTGTTTAATGTCTAAGCTAGGAAATGTTCCAGGGTAGTTGACAGGCATGCAATAATATACTATAGTATCTGCTATACAGGACACCGACCACTGTAATTTGATGTGACAAGCAGCACAGTAGAAACCAGCCTTATCTCAGTGGGCTTGGATATAAATCACTGTTAAAAACCACAAGGCTCGGATAGAGCCTCTCTCTGTGTTTGTTCCAAGGACAAGCCTTAATGACTTTTAAATCCACTGATAAGGAGGTCCCCTGGCTTCATGGTCATAAAAGGAACATGATACTGTTAAAGGCCACATGGATGGTATGTATCTATAACAATATACTGAAGTGTTAATTATAAATCTAATTTTAATCAGAATTATTTCAGATCAGAACTTGCTGGTAACAATGCCCTAATGCACGTTCATGCCAAAAATCAAGGTTCTAATGTCAACGGTTCTCCTTATTTTGCCGACGAAAGGATTCGGATGGACTGACTGACTGACTCACTCACTCATTACCGGACAATTTGCGATCTGTAGCCTACTTCGTAGGAAAATATTTCCAAGTGGATCCGGACTAATTGTTTCGAAACAAAAATAGACCAGCAAAGTATTTGAAAAAAATACGACTCGATTAAATGTCATCAACACGAAGTAAAACATTCATTAATGTTCGTCAATATAAAGTTCTTCGATTATGGACGCGAACATTCTATTTGGACGATGTTTGGTTACTGGATGTCGGATCTGGCTCTCGTATATAATGAACAAACTTATCGTATTGATTTTCTGAATTGTATCTGCCTTGCCTATATTGAATTAAAATCGATTAATAATTGTATTCAATGAGTTCGACAGACCAGTCCTCCTATATATATATATGCCCTATTAATTCTTCTTATACTGTAAATCAAATTATTGTCCGTATCAGGTTTTATCATCGCGCTGTGCTTTTTGCAATCTAAATGGTAAACTTTTGGTATTCGGAGAGCCAAGTGCATGAATTGGATGTAAAATCGACTATATAATTGATGATTCTAACAAGTATATTATATCCTTTAACTTTTATAGTATAAGCACTGTATGCATTGATAGTCAATGGGGATGTGAAAACATATGTGTATTTGAACTTACTATTCGACTTTTGTATTGGTGTTAATTTGCAATTTTTAACGTTCGACACATCGAAGATCACGAAGGTAGATATATATATATATATATATATATATACATGTATGCCTGTCATGAACCAGCTGGTTGCGCTAGCGTATCTAATTCCGCTTAGGCCGGTGCTATGAGCCGGGTGGATACTCCATAGTCTTCACATGAACAACTGCATTAAAAGCGCGGCTGGGATACTAAGACTACGTCCGAGAATCCACCGTATTCTCGGGTCTGAATGTTAGGTGTCGAAGAATACTTTCCGGTAGAGTCATATGGTTGCTTGCTAGTCACTAGACTACGTCAACTTTTCCCACCTCTTGCATGTCGCTCCAATTTGCTCTCTTTGTCGTCCATGCCAGCTGTCTGCTATTATAAGTGGTTTAAGGTCCAAGCACATTTACCAGATTTATCCGATCACTGTTGTGTATCCGCCAGTCTCCCAGTTTATTGCCTCCTCGTTATCTCATAGACCTGAGATCTCCATTGTGGATATATTTGTAACCCAGTTCTCTGTGATCAGTTTACTGAAGAAGTATGAAAATGCATCCATCAAAACCCAGTCTCCCAGCTTTATTCATGGCCATATTTATAACACTCCAACTGAGGCAGCAAAGGGAACTGTGGTAAAAAAGAAACATAGCCCAAGAAAATTCCGCGAAGGTGTGAATGAGAAGTGGTTATTCCCTGTGAGAACGAATAAGAACTATAGAACATATCGGAAACCAGACTATACTAATCCTGTTGAATGTGATCTGAAGAAAAGACCAGGCAAAAAATAAACGGAAAATTTTCGAAAATACATTTGATCAAATAAATTCATGTCAGTCTGACAAAAACAATCAAGTCTTTGGAAATTATTTAAATCCATAGAGGGTGACTCCAACACACATCAGGATGCATCTAGTCTTATATATGCAGTTCATTGGCATTCTTAATTTCGGATCTATTCAGTGTGATTACCAGGACGGACTCCCAGCTTGAGGCTCAATGACTTGAAAACAATATTTGATGATCATTCTAAAGCAATCATTCTCTAGGACGCTAACTGAAATAATTTTCTATATTCAGACGATCTAGTCATTCTCTCTACATCTGCAGAAGGTCTTCAACATTGCCTTGATAAACAACAAGAATACCTTAACGCATAGGCACTCACTATTAACTCAGAAAAGTTAGTGTGGTTATATTTCCAATCGTGAGAACCTGCATAAATACATATTCTTGTACATGGCAGTGTGACTAACGTCACAGGACCTACGAAGTAGGGTAGGCATTAGGACTCGGACGCGCACTGAACTCTTGGACCCCCCCAAGTTGAAATCCTGCCTATATTAAGATGGACACAGCCTAAGTCAGAATCGTGATTTTCATCAAAAATCACCAGAACGCTTCATCAAAGTAGGTCAGCTCAGAACTTACCCGTGACAGTCTCCTAATGCCTGTCACGACAATGACAAAAATGACAAAAATCAAGGTTCTAATGTCAACGGTTCTCTTTATTTTGCCGACGAAAGGATTCGGATGGACTGACTGACTCACTCATTATCGGACAATTTGCAAATGAGAGCCTACTTCGTAGAAATAATGGAGTGACCCTTGTTGAAGCTTCGTATTATGAATATCTTGGCATTAAACTCGACTACAAAGGCAACCTCAAACGGGCTATGGAATCTTTGTGTCAAAATAAAAAAAGGTAATGTTTAGAATAGTGATATTGAGTAGCCATTACAACTTAAAACCTAGATACTCTCCTAATGCTAGACACCATTGGAAAAAATTAATTCAAATTTACAAACCGCTTGACCGCTTCTCTCTGACAGGAAACTAGCCTATGTTTATGTATACTATGATTGTATTTTTGGATTTGGTGCTAATACTGTTACATGAGCAGTGTGACTAACGTCACAGGACCTATGAAGTAGAGTAGGCATTAGGACTCGAACGCGAACTGAACTCTTGGAAATCCCCACCCTCAGTTGGAATCCTGCCTATATTAAGATGGGCACCGTCCAAGTCAGATTCGCCAGTGATTTTCATCAAAAATCACCAGAAATTTTCACCAAAAGTAGGTCAGCTCAGAACTTGTTGGTAACAATCTCCTAATGCGCCTTCATTCCAAAAATAAATAACGATCGCCGATTTAATTTTACAATTTTTTAACTAAAGGAAACAGATTGAATAATAAAAAGTTCAGTAGATTTCAAGCTTTACGTGTGAAAATACATTTACATCTCTTTAATGGTTTTCAGTGCCCTTGTCCAGGATCAAAACAACTTTTTGAATCTCATTATTTTCCCAACAATACAACAAATTTTTATATATAGTACTATAGTAGAAAGGTAGCATTTATGTAGTTTACGGTAATTCAACTCAAGACCAATACCTTCTCTGCACAAGATAATAATGATTCTATGTCATTCTCCTGAGCATAACCGGTACAAGACGAATAAATAGCGTCTCTACATCACGTTGTTATCTAGATATATGAGACAACACATTTTGGGTATCGGCAATCTGATGAATGTACTATTCCGGTTTTCTTGTTTCACATTATATTCTATGGCGGTTGATCAATGATTTTCTTCGTTGATAAACGTTAAACCACCTCAGCTTCCTTGTGTGAATCGGAATTACATTGCTGTGACACACCAACACACTCCGTGGCAGTGATTCTGTATCCCCCAATCAAGGAATCAAAATGGATCAAGATTTGAAATGACAAGAAAAATCCAAGTGTGATATATAGTCAATGTTCAAGAGGTACAAAAAAACCTCAAAGTATGTGCTCATATTTTCACATCATGATCAAAGTCACTTTATCTAGTTAATTCTACCCAAAGAAAATAAATTAAGACCCTTTAAACATGCCGTCAAGGCTTTGTTTCACCCTCAGTAAACTGTTATCATTGTTGCTCACACAGATTAATCTGAAGGATGATACCACATCTTTCTTTCTTCTGTTGGGTTATTGCACCAGGCTAAATTAATTGGGTGATGTAGGATATTTCACCACCAGTGGGTAATTTGACCTGAATTTGACGCCTGATGTGGTCTGTGATGAAATGTTTGGATGTGAAATAGGATACACGTTAAAGGCCACAGTTTACATATATCTATAACAATATACTGAATTGTGTGTAGGCTGGCAAGTTGGTAATAGCAGTGTAGATAAATGCACTAACAAATGATGGAAATTAGCATTTCCTATTTCATAAAAACAATTACGGATGGCATATCCCACCAGATTTTGTACTGTGTTATATATACAGTGAAACATACAACCAAGGGTTCCCGATGGGCATGACAGTGTACTCGCTGAGCCATCAATAAATAATAATAAAAAAATAATTATAAATCAAATTTTCAGAATTCGGAATTTCAGAATTCGGTCAGCTCAGAACTTGCTGGTAACAATGCCCTAATGCACGTTCATGTCAAAAATCAAGGTTCTAATGTCAACGGTTCTCCTTATTTTGCCGGCGAAAGGATTCGGATGGACTGACTGACTGACTGACTGCCTCACTGCCTAACTCATTACCGGACAATTTGCGATCTGTAGCCTACTTCGTAGGAATATGGAATAGGTCTTTGGATTATGGACGGGGATATTCTTTAATGGACGACGGCTGAATTACATGAGCAGTGTGACTAACGTCACAGGACGTACGAAGTAGGGTAGGCATTAGGACTCCGACGCGAACTGAACTCTTGGAAATCCCCACCCCCAGTTGAAATCCTGCCTATATTAAGATGGGTACTGCCCAAGTCAGAATCACCAACTCGAAGTATGTGCTCATATTTTCACATCATGATCAAAGTTACTTTATCTAGGTAAATTCTACTCAAAGAAAATAAATTAAGACCCTTTAAACATGCCGTCAATGCCAGATGTTGAGTTTTATACAGCTGTAGATCAGGGCTCTGGGTGCATATATCATGTTTCCATACACTTGATGCACGCAACAGCAAAAACAAAGCCTTCTTGAACAACCTATCTTTGTACAGGTACATGCAACTCAGAAAATACCATTCTCTCTCGAAAGAAAAGAATTCGCGCCAGGAAGGCCTTTCTTATTAAGCTAATTTTGTTATGTAGGGGCCTACTTAGATTCAATAATTGTCACGAAATTTCTTTGATTATATCTTAATTGCAACCATGCTTGTTCCTCAAACCTGACATGCTTGAAATATGTACATGTATAACACACTTTCATTTGAGAGTCCAGACATTCCAACATTCATGTGAACAAATTGTACTCAACATGGAATGATTAAATTCACACTACCAAATAGTTCACCAGCTGTTAGTTTTGAGACCCATTTCTACAGTATCAGTACTGTGTTACTATCTGTAGCAGTTGAAACTCAGTAAAACTTAAACAATTAAACCCAGTAAAGAAATTTGTCTGTTGAATAACAGAAAATATGGTATGGAGATTTGAATGAGTAAACTACTAAACAGCTTACATGATACCAACAAAATGTCCCAACACAAGCTGATAAATTCCTTGGGTGGCTTTGTTTCAGGCTCATACTAAAGGACGGCGGAAAGGCAGGCCGCCGGCGGAAAGGACGGCGGTGGATAAAAACATATGTTACAAGGCTTGGCGGGGGATAATTTGTGCCTAGATGTATTACTTGTGTAAATTTATACCGATTTCATATATTTGCAGGTACCCACAACGTCGTATGGTCACATGAATGTCGGATAATACTTCACGGCCGTCACGACTAGCGAAAATCAAAATGGCGGCCTCACCCTTCACCCTCAGTAAACTGTTATCATTGTTGCTCACACAGACTAATCTGAAGGATGATACCACTTCTTTCTTTGTTGTGCTGGGTTATTGCAACAGGGTGACTTAATATTTCACCACCAGTGGGCAATTTGACCTGAATGTGAAGCCTGATGTGGTCTGTGAAGAAATGTTTGGCTGTGAAATAGGATACACGTTAAAGGCCACAATTTACATATGTCTATAACAATATACTGAATTGCGTGTATTGAGGATGGCAAGTTGGTAATAGCAGTGTAGATAAATGCACTAACAAATGATGGAAAATTAGCATTTCCTATTTCATATATCCCACCAGGTTTTGTACTGTATTATATATACATTGAAAGATACAGCCAAGGGTTCCCGATGGGCATGACAGTGCACTCGCTGAGCAATCAATAAATAATAAAAAAAAATATTATAAATCAAATGTTCATCAGAATTCGGTCAGCTCAGAACTTGCTGGTAACAATGCCCAAATGCACGTTCATGCCAAAAATCAAAGTTCTAATGTTAACGGTTCTCCTTATTTTGTCGACGAAAGGATTCGGATGGACTGACTGACTGACTGACTCACAGACTCATTACCGGACAATTTGCGATCTGTAGCCTACTTCGTAGGAATAAATGACGGACTTAACGCTTGTAATTACAAAGGATATGGACACTGTCCCAAGAAACCCTCCTTCAAAAAGCCGGTCAATCTAATCTTTCCACAGCCAAGGTTGCGATCCATGGGTGACTGGAGCATATCACTGATTTGCAAGACTCAGTTTGAACTCTGAAATACACACCGACAATTTAACTATACGTACTCGTATTCAGTCTTTATTTTCAGATCACTGGAGTATGGTAGAGACACGAAGCTCGATTTATGTTCCAACACGAACCTTATCTGGAAGTATCGAATCAATCTCATAGAATTGCTCTTTCAAAACTCAGACTCCCTGCCCATGAGTTAGTCATTGAAACGGGCAGATAAACCAAATCGAAACTCCCTGACAGAATAGGTTAGGCTCCATGTGTGACGTAAGATGTGTATAAGCGATGTTCAGTTTCATTTGGAGTATGTTTTCTTTTAGATGGATATGCGTGAGAATTTGCTTATACAGGTTTTCCAGCACGCACCGGCAGCTCAGAACCTCAACTAAAGAAACCTATTTATATTTTTAATGTGCAACGAACACAGAAACCTGTTTGGGTCACACAGCACATGGATGCTTTGAAATAATAGACGACAGATTTGGGATTGTTTAAATGCATATTCAGTTGTTCATGTTCAACAATTCTTACCTTTTGAGTGTTGAAGTTTCGGAGATGAGAAGAGGATTGAAATGGTTGTTGAAGGCCGAAGGATTTGCACTGTATTACATGTGGGATGGGAGCGGGAGACTATACGAGGGCCGTTATATGCCTAATTGCATACGTGACTCCATATGTTGGTTGAAGTTCCATTGCATGAGTGTGGAAAGGCTGAAGGTGGCGGTTGGTGTCGATGACCGATGGGATGGGTTGTAGATGCGGGATAATGGTTTAGAGAATCACCTGTGCGTTGGTTGTATGTCCTAGGTTTCAGCAGCTGCTTCAGTTGTGTGCTATCTTTGAGTGTCTACAATTGTACCGGTATGAAAGAAAATAATTTCCCAGGGAGCAATATCTCTTTTCATATGATTCTCTTTCTTGATATCTGAGTTACGAATCAGGAAAAATGTCTGAACTATGTTATTAGCTTTTGGTCAGACAGTAAACTTGCGCATAAATCCATTTTTT
Organism: Hanleya hanleyi; assembly: GCA_036873755.1. Taxonomy (NCBI): domain Eukaryota; kingdom Metazoa; phylum Mollusca; class Polyplacophora; order Lepidopleurida; family Hanleyidae; genus Hanleya; species Hanleya hanleyi. Next base: position 144,411 of record JAVTVY010039319.1, on the reverse strand, counting down.
TCTCCAAATAATAGCTTGGCATGAGGACATTCATAATCTGACAGATTCCACCGTGGCATCCTTGATCACGTTTTTCCTAGGCCACGCCCAAAATCGAAACAAAATAAACCTGTGGAATGTGGAATGTATGTTACAATTGAATATTGTACCGCACGAGCTCATTTTGAGGTCATTCAAGTTCATCCTGCGGTAAACAGTGTCAGTAACTCTCAAATGCACACAACAAAACTGTTCAGCTGCACAGTTGCCAGGCCAACATGGCGTGTTTTAAACATCACAGCGACCACAAACGGTAAATTATTATGAAATCCCTTGTAATAGCAGATAATAAACGAAAGAAAAATTGTTGGGGGGCGGGACACCATACTCGTTATGGCAGCCATATGTCTACGTGTTATTGATAGCCACAACACTGAATCCATAGGGAAACTAACTTTGTTCTTGCTTGAAGCTCATCAAATCAGGCTCTTTCAAAACTCAGACTCCCTGCCCATGAGTTAGTCATTGAAACGGGCAGATAAACCAAATCGAAACTCCCTGACAGAAAAGGTTAGGCTCCATGTGTGACGTAAGATGTGTATAAGCGATGTTCAGTTTCATTTGGAGTATGTTTTCTTTTAGATGGATATGCGTGAGAATTTGCTTATACAGGTTTTCCAGCACGCACCGGCAGCTCAGAACCTCAACTAAAGAAACCTATTTATATTTTTAATGTGCAACGAACACAGAAACCTGTTTGGGTCACACAGCACATGGATGCTTTGAAATAATAGACGACAGATTTGGGATTGTTTAAATGCATATTCAGTTGTTCATGTTCAACAATTCTTACCTTTTGAGTGTTGAAGTTTCGGAGATGAGAAGAGGATTGAAATGGTTGTTGAAGGCCGAAGGATTTGCACTGTATTACATGTGGGATGGGAGCGGGAGACTATACGAGGGCCGTTATATGCCTAATTGCATACGTGACTCCATATGTTGGTTGAAGTTCCATTGCATGAGTGTGGAAAGGCTGAAGGTGGCGGTTGGTGTCGATGACCGATGGGATGGGTTGTAGATGCGGGATAATGGTTTAGAGAATCACCTGTGCGTTGGTTGTATGTCCTAGGTTTCAGCAGCTGCTTCAGTTGTGTGCTATCTTTGAGTGTCTACAATTGTACCGGTATGAAAGAAAATAATTTCCCAGGGAGCAATATCTCTTTTCATATGATTCTCTTTCTTGATATCTGAGTTACGAATCAGGAAAAATGTCTGAACTATGTTATTAGCTTTTGGTCAGACAGTAAACTTGCGCATAAATCCATTTTTTTCTCCAAATAATAGCTTGGCATGAGGACATTCATAATCTGACAGATTCCACCGTGGCATCCTTGATCACGTTTTTCCTAGGCCACGCCCAAAATCGAAACAAAATAAACCTGTGGAATGTGGAATGTATGTTACAATTGAATATTGTACCGCACGAGCTCATTTTGAGGTCATTCAAGTTCATCCTGCGGTAAACAGTGTCAGTAACTCTCAAATGCACACAACAAAACTGTTCAGCTGCACAGTTGCCAGGCCAACATGGCGTGTTTTAAACATCACAGCGACCACAAACGGTAAATTATTATGAAATCCCTTGTAATAGCAGATAATAAACGAAAGAAAAATTGTTGGGGGGCGGGACACCATACTCGTTATGGCAGCCATATGTCTACGTGTTATTGATAGCCACAACACTGAATCCATAGGGAAACTAACTTTGTTCTTGCTTGAAGCTCATCAAATCAGGCTCTTTCAAAACTCAGACTCCCTGCCCATGAGTTAGTCATTAAAACGGGCAGATAAACCAAATCGAAACTCCCTGACAGAATAGGTTAGGCTCCATGTGTGACGTAAGATGTGTATAAGCGATGTTCAGTTTCATTTGGAGTATGTTTTCTTTTAGATGGATATGCGTGAGAATTTGCTTATACAGGTTTTCCAGCACGCACCGGCAGCTCAGAACCTCAACTAAAGAAACCTATTTATATTTTTAATGTGCAACGAACACAGAAACCTGTTTGGGTCACACAGCACATGGATGCTTTGAAATAATAGACGACAGATTTGGGATTGTTTAAATGCATATTCAGTTGTTCATGTTCAACAATTCTTACCTTTTGAGTGTTGAAGTTTCGGAGATGAGAAGAGGATTGAAATGGTTGTTGAAGGCCGAAGGATTTGCACTGTATTACATGTGGGATGGGAGCGGGAGACTATACGAGGGCCGTTATATGCCTAATTGCATACGTGACTCCATATGTTGGTTGAAGTTCCATTGCATGAGTGTGGAAAGGCTGAAGGTGGCGGTTGGTGTCGATGACCGATGGGATGGGTTGTAGATGCGGGATAATGGTTTAGAGAATCACCTGTGCGTTGGTTGTATGTCCTAGGTTTCAGCAGCTGCTTCAGTTGTGTGCTATCTTTGAGTGTCTACAATTGTACCGGTATGAAAGAAAATAATTTCCCAGGGAGCAATATCTCTTTTCATATGATTCTCTTTCTTGATATCTGAGTTACGAATCAGGAAAAATGTCTGAACTATGTTATTAGCTTTTGGTCAGACAGTAAACTTGCGCATAAATCCATTTTTTTCTCCAAATAATAGCTTGGCATGAGGACATTCATAATCTGACAGATTCCACCGTGGCATCCTTGATCACGTTTTTCCTAGGCCACGCCCAAAATCGAAACAAAATAAACCTGTGGAATGTGGAATGTATGTTACAATTGAATATTGTACCGCACGAGCTCATTTTGAGGTCATTCAAGTTCATCCTGCGGTAAACAGTGTCAGTAACTCTCAAATGCACACAACAAAACTGTTCAGCTGCACAGTTGCCAGGCCAACATGGCGTGTTTTAAACATCACAGCGACCACAAACGGTAAATTATTATGAAATCCCTTGTAATAGCAGATAATAAACGAAAGAAAAATTGTTGGGGGGCGGGACACCATACTCGTTATGGCAGCCATATGTCTACGTGTTATTGATAGCCACAACACTGAATCCATAGGGAAACTAACTTTGTTCTTGCTTGAAGCTCATCAAATCAGGCTTCCTCATGCGGATATTATATAATATTTATCATGTATATTTTTCGTTGAATATGCAATAATTCAAAGGATATGTAATAGCAGTCATTTGTTTATTTTTATCACTTGCTTAGAAAATAGTAGCGGTATAACTGATAAATTGAGGCTTCCAACCCTATGTCCAGGAAGGGGTGAGGATGGGGAATCAAGCAGGGGTTGCGGAATATTCTTGGAGGTTCATCTATAAAGCACTTAAACGTTGCCTCTTCGTTGAAAGTCAATACGGATGAATTTTGAGGGGATCCACAAGCATGATCTTCACCCTCTTGATCATTTTGTGCTCTCCAACCGCTGAATCTAGAAATGTCAACTTTTTGGCCATGATTACCCTTCTATCGAACCGCCAGTAATAAGCATAAACAGTTGTATTGTATCAGATAGTAGTCCTTTGTTTATTTTTATCCTATTTATATAGGTTTGGACATGCTGAACATATATATATTAGATATTTTACCTAGTACGTGTTACTTGCTGACGATGGCCTAATATAGACAAGTCGTATAAACAACATAATGAATTTGTCATTCTTCGGAGTTACACTACTCGTGTATTGGACACTTTTGCTAGGAAATTCAGCGTGTTGAGAAAATTTCGACAAATCACCATGTGATCATCACCCCATAAGCTCATGGAAGTGAACGTTCCCTACTCCCTTAATATTCTTGGCGTAATTTTGAACCAATTTGCATATCCCTCCGAGCAGAGGACCATGAGTAAATTCAACAATGCGTTCACGAGAGTATGATTCAAAAGTTGCGTTTTCGTCGTTTTTACTCAAAATTCTTACCAAAGCTTTCTAAGGTTTTGAATTATTATGTTGGGCTAATTTTAAGTACATTTAGTGGTTTGCGGAGGTCATGTGAAAATCTCGTTTATTAAGGTTTTCTTCCAATGAGGCGCATCAGCACATCAAGGTAAGGCATATTCTTCCAAACTAGAGCAACGTAACATTATTGTGGCAGATTTCCAACTTATTCAAAACAACTCCTACACGGAACCTCTCGGACGATTTCTCTCATCAGAAAATATGCATTATTTGAAATCGAACTACATCGCTGACATATCAGTTTAGCGGTACTTTGAGCCCGTTTACATAATCCTCAGAGCGAAACATCACGAGTGAATTCAAAATAGCGGTCAGGTAAGTAATCAAAGATCAACTCGGATGAGAATCAAACCCACATCGCCTATGTCAAAAGCAGTCTGGCCACACAGGATGAGCGCTCTAACCACCACGGCTACAACGCTTTCCACAAGAATGACCGGTTCTGTAACTCACATTAAGCAATGCCGACCTATATCACTGGACGATAATTGATCAAGGTCACCGGTCCGCAATAACAAAATATTACGAATACATTAATATACAGATGGTGGCCACTAGTAGAGCCAGGCATAAACAGACATCGAATAAGAAACCAATTTTCTCTGAAGGGCATCAAACCCACCTCGTTTATGGATCCAGTGATCTGGTTACATAGGAGAAAACTCTAACCACCACGGCCGATGATTGCTTCAAATTCCCGATCCTCATACACACCAACACACAAAGTGTGCAGAGACTCGGCCTGGGGGCCAGTCCACATCAGCAGAATTCAAGTATACACAGACATTAACCCTATCTGGACTTTTTGGAACCTGTGCAGGCCTAGGGACCATCTGCCCCCTCCTATTTATTTTTCTTACCCTTTGAGCTAGGGGGCTCAAACTTACCACGCTATACCCTTGGATCAAGCTTTACCAAAGAAGTAAAAAATCCAAGATGGCCGCTTTGAAAGAAACGTGAATCCAGCCAACATCGTCTATGACTCCAGCCATCTGACAACACGAGGTATGCACTCTATTCACCACGGCCACATTCCCTCCCACAAGAATGAATTGTGGTTGATCTGGCCTACGGTTGATCTGATCTACCTTATTCCAGCTTTTCATAATCGTTCGTGCGGAACTGCATTTGGTAGATTCGACATGGCGACCAGGTTTGAAAAAACGTTGGGCGTAATTGTAGTATCACTTGTCTCAATCTGACTTTCTCACTGTATAACTGATGATTCTAGTCAGTTATGAATCTATTCGCAGAAATGTCGGTCATAATATTAATCTGTACCTTGGGCGCTTTCTCGTGACTGTCGCTTTCTCGTGACTGTCGACGAAATTGAGGCATTATTATTTACCTTATCCACCAAGCCAAAAATGTAAATTTGTGAGATTGTTATCCTTTTCTGATGTGGAACCTAATTATTCCTTCAAAGATTAGGCTCCTCACAATATTGTCCATCGTTTCCCTTGCGATTTAAAGCATACCATGAATCCACAAGTAAGGCATCATGGGCAATTTCAAATTAACGGCCATGAAGCATAATCTACAATTCGTACCATTCCATGTTGTTCGTCTAGTTCCGAGCATGGTGTACCGATTTGGGAAGAATTGGTACTCTCTGGTATAATCTTTGAACTTATTGGAGTTATTTTGAGTAAGAGAGTTCTGAGAGTTAATCCGATATCGCTTAATGAATTCAGAAATCGCATGTGTCTGATATTTCTAGCTTCGCTATAATGAAATATTTTCGACCCGCTCTTCGAGAACAAACAAACAATCTTTTTTTTTTTTTTTTTTTTTTTTTTTTTCAAATATATTTTATTATCCGCATACAGATAACTGATTACAAATAATATATTACAAATTATATTACATATTTCAGGGAAGGGCCCTGAAGAGAACACAAAAAATAGTCGTTCACCCAACTTCCTTAGCTTAATTTACCTGAGTAGGTTGAACAGTGATCTGCATGCATATTTCATAACAAATTAGCAGGCACCACTAAACTTAAACCTTTTGTACATGAGAAATTGACAAAACGAAATGTACATGAACGAAAACAAACGTAGAGCAATTTAATAGTACAACATATACAACAATATAATAGTACAACATGTTACACGACACGATTAAAACAATTCCTACAAGCATCGTATCAATAATTATTACTGGTGCCGATAAATGCTATTTTCTTTGTTTTTAGGGGAAAAAAATATATATGTATAAATAAAAATATTATAGGAGCATATTTACATACTATTTTGCAAGATCAAGAACACAGAAATATTCGGATAGCAATGGACTGTGGACCCCTCCACCCCCCCCCCCCCCCATTCCCCCCTCCCCACCCACACAACAACAAAAAAAGACACAACATAAGTATATATATATGTAGGTAGCCTGAGGTGACATATAATTTTACTCTGCAAGACGATATGTTTGCAGCTTTTGACACTCCACTGTTGATTTTGCATATCTTTTAACAGGCGGAGGAGAAATTGTTGGATTTCTCCCCCGCCTGGTTAAATATACAACGCCAAGGGACCCCACCTACTCTCGAAAGATGTTTTGCTTTTGTTGTTCTCAGCTATACATTTATCAACATCTCTCTGGTTCAGTACAAATAATTTTGCACCTTCGAAAGAGGGTTTCATATTTCGATATCTGCACACATATATGAATTTTTTCATCAGTAATATTAGAAGATTTACTATGCTAGACCCTGTGTTACCTAGAATAACCTGTGACCCCGAAGGTTTTTCCATAGAAATACCCATACTCTCGGCCCAAACATGAAGTTTTTTCCAAATGTCCATTGAATACCTGCAGTGATAAAACAGATGAACAAGCGTTTCTGTATATTGTTCACAGAAGGTACACAGATCCGAGTTGATTGTTCCCCATATATAGACGATTTGTTACTAGGATTCGGTGTAATATTTGATATTGAAAGTATTGTAAATTGGTTTGTCCTGTTGTACTGTATATGTATTTAAATATGGTAGGCCATGTGACTTCTTCTCCTGTGCCTAATTCCACCCTCCATTTTTGTTGGGCTTTCTGGGGAGGGGTTTTTATATTACTTATTATAGACTTGTATACAAATTTTGTGCTTTTTTGGATGATTAATCGATGGTATAATTCTGGTTCCAAAACCTGTGCATTTCTACGGAATTCTCCATTTTTATATATATACGTTTTTCTGTGGGAATATTGTGAATAATAGCGCAGTAGAGTAAAAAATGACCTGATTTTATGTTATACATTTCCTGTAATTTTTTGAAGGACAAGAAGCTAGCGCCATCCGGATTTAAAGTATCCCCGATTCGGCTGAGGCCTTGCTGTGCCCATGTTATCAATTTCTTCCATTCTGACATAGGCGCAAATTCGAAGAGTAGATTATTTAGTTCCAGATTTATATTGTGATTGCTATTCATACACTGGGCCCATGCTTTCAGAGTGTCTTGCCAAAATCGATTTTTAATGCCATTTTTTACTGTTATAAGGCTTGAGCTATCTAGTTTCCAAAGATCATGACCTATAGGACTTAAAATAATTTTGACGAGGGTGCTATGCACGTCATCCTTCTCCGACAGTCTTTTAATCCATTTAATTTTTAAATAAGAAGCAAATGTCTGAATATGAATCATTTCCAGTCCTCCATCAGCGTTTTCAGAGATAATTGTCTTTCGCTTTACTTTGTCTGGTTTTCCACTCCAAATGAAGTTATAGAAAATCCTCTCCAACTCAATCATAGCGGAGGAGTCGGGATCGGGCATGAGTTGAGAACAAATGTACCAGTAGGGGGATAGCAAAGGATTTAATGATTGTTATTTTCCCCATGGGAGTCAAATTTCTTCTTGACCAGTTTCCTAGAAGTTTTTTTATCGAAATAATTTTTTCACAAACAATCTTCCCCATATAATGTTTTTGATTGGTATATCAATGTACTTCACTGGATAATCTTTATATCATAGATGCTGTGAAGGGTATATCCCCACTTCACTGGATTTGAAGGAAACTACTCACAATCCAGATGGAGCTTACAGTCTGGACCTATACCTTTACATAGAATTTTCAGTTTTACTCTCACGTCAACTCTACGACAAGAGAGACGATTACATTGTTAACAACACATTTCTGGGTAGCAATATTCCAAAAGGAGCAATATACGGCCCATACATATCTCACCCGGTAGTATTTGCTGGATCAGGTACAGGCTGTGACGATTTCACAGAATGTTATCGCAGAAACAAGTCTATACCACCAAACGCCTTCGTTCAAATTTTCTCAAATCTGTGATAAATATCGAACACTGACGGCAAATTATGGTCGTAGCGTGCAAGATCTCTGGCGCGGTGTTTCCTAACTTGTGTCTAATTCAGTCGCAATCAAAGCGTGGCTGAGATGCATACACTGAAAATGACTAGGAAATTCAATTAGATAAAGGATAATGATCAGTGAATAGGATTTTATGTAAAGAGCATCATCATATCTTGTCGACATCATTGAAAACTGTTGACCGCTTATCTCTGGTAGGAAACCATATTGTGTTTTTATTACTTTATTTCATAACCAATTGAAATTGGTGCTATAATGTAGGGGTAGTTTTGCCGTTCTTGGATGACCGGTCGAAGTATTGAACACGGAGACTTTCGTACGCTTAAACATGAATTTACTAATGACGATGGCTATTACAAATACAGACATACATAACAGTTCTACAGTCAGCTTGGTTTGCTCCAATTAACTGGTCTACAATGTCGGTAAGTCCGAGCACTGGCCGTAATCTCCTCTTCGTTCAGTTCTAACCATATTTATGTAATACGGCACCGAACGTAACTTAGTGACCCAAAACAAAACAAATACTTTCTAAACATACAAATGGCTGGACATGATTTATCAATAGCAAGCATGAAGAACAACTCAAAGTTAATCCACAATTCAAGGCTAACAATCAAATTAATACAACTATTGTATCCTAATCATACGCTTGTCAGCTCCATAGATTTGCGGGTTTGAACACATCGATTGCTGCTAGTAAAATCCACCTTTACTATATCACCCCCTTGTTCGACAAAGACACGTCCCGTGTCTGAACATTAACAAAGCGACTCTCTATACACGAAATAGTTGTCCACGAAATTCGAAAATGTTATAAAGGTGTGTAACGAAATAATCACCAACAAATTCACAGTTCACCACACCCAGCAATACCCTGACAATATATTATCCCCTCGCACATCAAAAAAACGCGTCCTCGCGTTTGGACCTAAGGATAACCATAGAATATAACTATGCGTTAGAAAACGAATTAAACACATGTTGTATACATTAAGCGATAAATGACATGTGACATGTATACATTAAGCCATAAATGACGTATAACTACTGACCCCAATCGAACAAAATAGTGATTCCATCAAAATCTTTTATATAAGCTTTCAAGTAGTTATTGTGATAGTCAGAAGGAATAGGTTTGCGATGCCCATGTCTATCTACACTCCACCGCAGACTAGTGCTCCAACTGGGCGCGCGGTATAACGAGCATACTTCACGATGAACAACATCAAGCGAGCAATCAACATTGAATAGACGACTGCAAACATTGTCATTCAACTTTTGTTGACATTCTTTTGTAGGAAGCATCTTAACTTTAATTGCAACGAAGGCGGTATCTAAACGGGATCTATCTAAGTCGTCGATCTTCACCCAACTGTTGAATTTTGGTGGTAAATCCACCCATTGTACGAAGAATTCCACTGTTCCTTTATGAACTCGTCGGTTGCGTATTGTCTCAACCTCTCTTGACTTTTTTCCATGTGAAGATGAAACCTTGGAGTCAGGAACGTCCGAAACTGAACTTGAGATGTCGAACACCAGCTTTCCTGGTATTTTGTTCACGGATTTTCCCATGTTGTCAACTTTAGGCTTGATACCGACTGATTTGGAGATAACTTCAACCTCAGTTTGTGTTGTAATCGACACCACCGGAACAGAAAGTGTCTGAGAAATTGTACTCACTGTTGCCTTTGGAAAACAGGTTGTACCAACGTCGATTAATTGGACATGTTCAGTCTCTGTGGCAGCACATAACGTCGGCGGTTTCAGTAGTTCGGTCTGTGTGAAAGCACATGTTATATGCGATTTGACTGGCTCCGTCTGTGTGGCCGACTCAGAAACATTAGCAATCATAGAAGAACGGTTAACATGTGAATTAGTGTTGCAGGAAGCAACATTGCCTTGTGCACGTTTACTCATGTAATTTTCATGTCGTTGTTTGTCACGGCGAAGGGTAAACGGTGACTTGTGGGTTTTACGAACAGGAACAATATTCGAAAAATTCACCGTACCTTTCATTCATTTCACCTTCAGACAAACGGAATGGCCTTCGTCGTTAATGTTCCACTGTAAACCGGGTTTGCTGTCTTGAAAAAGAGTAGCGAGGAACTGCTGGATACCGGTGTTCATTCTGGTATGTGATGTGTCCAACACTGGACAGGTGTGGGAAGCCGCAGGTTTCGATACGCTTGGTACCGTCCAATCGACTGTTACACAGTATATGTAACAGGCCTCTCGTCTCCACCAAATAATGTAATGGGTAGTTTTGCCGTTCTTGGATGACCGGTCGAAGTATTGAACACGGAGACTTTCGTACGCTTAAACATGAATTTACTAATGACGATGGCTATTACAAATACAGACATACATAACAGTTCTACAGTCAGCTTGGTTTGCTCCAATTAACTGGTCTACAATGTCGGTAAGTCCGAGCACTGGCCGTAATCTCCTCTTCGTTCAGTTCTAACCATATTTATGTAATACGGCACCGAACGTAACTTAGTGACCCAAAACAAAACAAATACTTTCTAAACATACAAATGGCTGGACATGATTTATCAATAGCAAGCATGAAGAACAACTCAAAGTTAATCCACAATTCAAGGCTAACAATCAAATTAATACAACTATTGTATCCTAATCATACGCTTGTCAGCTCCATAGATTTGCGGGTTTGAACACATCGATTGCTGCTAGTAAAATCCACCTTTACTATAGCTAACTGTTATACGAAATAGGTATTTCGATTATAGATGCAGAAATTCTATGGACGACGGCTAAATATTGAATGTCGGATCTTACGCCTATCGTACATTCTTCTTCTTACACCGACCTTGAAAACAAGGATCACGCAATTCTCTAGCCCCATGCATCCTATATTTGTCTGAATGAAAACAATGAAATAGAGGCATGCACTGTTAAAAATATATTTTGTCGGAAATTCTAGGTCGAAAAAGCGACCAAGAACACTTTAACACATTCTAGGTCGAAACAAGCAGCCAGAGGATGCCAAGTCCCCCGCCGAAATGGCAGCAATATTTTTTAGCATTGCTGGTCTCGAGGGGATATACATGAGGGAGGCAACTGCTATACTTCATAGGCGTTGGATGCGGAGGGTCTTAATTCTGCCTTCCCAAGTTTTAAAATCAACTTAGAACGGTTGACTGAACATTTTTTGCTTCTGTAAATTAGCTTCCATGCAATGAAGCATGAAAATTATGTAACCGAGAAGCGACCCCAAGTGACATCTCAAGGCATATTATCTGAAAACCAAATTTGACAAGAAGCTGAATGCATCCTCAACCTATTGTCTGGAAACCAAATTTTAAATTTGCCACCAGGTGTCGCCACCTGTAGGTGCAAGTGGGCGAAATGCAATCCCAAGGATCATCTCATGACATGGTGTATCAGCATACAAACTTTGGGAAGAATCTGAAAAGGGGTTATTGCCCGGAAATCAAATTTAGATTTGTATGCACAAGTGTGCGAAACACAATCCCAAGTGACATCTTATGGCACATGGATACCAAATTTGAGAAGAATACGATGAGCAGTTGCCAAATTATTGCCAGAAACAAATTTCAGTTTTTTCCACCAGGTGTCGCCACCAGTATGCAAAACCATTTGAAATACAATCTCAAGGGACATATCGTAGAAATTGGTACCTGCATACCAAATTGGAGAAAAACCTGATGAGCGAAATCAAATTTAGATTTGACACGAGGTGGTGCTACCTGTAAGCACAAGTGGGCGAAACGCAATCCTAAGCGACATCATATGTCATGATATATTCATACCAGATTTAAGAAGAATCTGACGAGCGGTTCTCAAGTTATTACCCGGAAACAAATCTGGTATTTCGCCACCAAGTGGCACCACCTGTAAGTAAAAGTGAGCGAAACGCAATCCCACGCAACATCTCCTGACATGATACATGCATGCTAAATTTGAGGAGATTCCGATGAGCAGTTCTCAAGTTAATAGTTGAAAACAAATTTTGATTTTAACACCTGATGGCGCCACCTATAGGCGCAAGTGGGCGAAATGCAATCTCAAGCGACATCTTAGGTCATGGTATTACCCGGAGACAAATTTGGGATTTTGCCATCAGGTGGCGCCACCTGTAAGTGCAAGTGAGTGAAAGGCAATCCCATGCAACATCTCCTGGCATGGTAAATGCATGCTAAATTTGAGAAGAATCCGATGAGCATGCAGTTCTCAAGTTATTGGCCAAAAACAAATTTCAGATTTTGTCATCAGGTGGCGTCACTTTCTGAGCAGAAGCAGATAACGCACTCCCAAGCAACATCTCATGGTAAGGTACAATGTATATGCATGCCTAATTTGGGAAGAATTTGATGAGCAGTTCTCAAGTTATTGCTCGGAAACCAAATTTCGAGCAACATTTCAAAGCGTTTCAAAGTTATTGCTTGCAGCACAAAAGAACGGAAAGAACCCTAGTGGCGCCACCTACAGGCAGATCTTTCTGAAACGCAATACCAATCAACCTCTTGTCACAAGGAATGCATATGCAACTAGATACAGTCGATCGAATACGATTGGAGGCATGCCTTTTGCATCTTTAGTAAAGGAAACATTCATCATTTGAGAAGAAAATAAAAACGTAAAACTTAGGAAAAACATCATTAACATGGCCCCATAAGATAACTTGAGGGTATCCACATACCAAATTTAAAAGAATCCATTAAGGGAGTAGAGGACGTTCATTTCCCTGCTCTTATGGGGCTACAACATGGTCATTTGTCAAATTTTTCAAAACAAGCTGAATTTCCTAACAAAAGTACCCAGACATATCAAAATGGAATAAAAATCAAAAAAAGACACAACACAACCATTTATGCATTTTACTGGTGGTTCGATCGTGTGATGGGACGGACCAAAATATTGGCATTTTAAATTCAACGGTTGGAGGGTGCAAAGTGCTCCATAGGTTAAAAATTATTCCCCCGGAATATCCCCAAATTCACTTTTATTCACTTTCAACTAAAACAAAACTTCTGAATGACTGATAAATTGAACTTCAATAATATTCTCCACACCCACCCCGATTCCCCACCCCCACCCACTCCTGGAAATAGGACTGAAAAGGCTCCGTTTATCTGTTATACCGCTAATATTTTCTAAGAAAGTATGGTGTCCCCCTGTTTTTATTACATATTTAATAAGCACTATATGTGTTTAGTATTATATAGCAAAATGGGGAAAATTTGACCTTGGGAAGTTTGATTTATTGAGCATCAAAGAAGAAAAAATTCAAATTCCCTATGTATTCAGTGTTATGGCTTTTAAGTGGTAGACATGCATTAGGCTGCCATATTTTTTTAACGAGTATGGTGACCCCATATTTTTTTTTCATGGATCATCTTCTCCTAACCTGATGAAAAAATCCTGAAATTTAAAAAAACTTTCAACCTCTAGAAATGAACGTCCTCTACTCCCTTAAGGTCCAACAGTTACTGTCCGGAAATGCAATTTTACCTTGGCCCTCAGGTAGCGCCATGTGTAGGCAGATAGGCATAAAAAATAATCCCAACCGAGATCTTGAAGCAAGATCCCTTGACATTGGAAATAGAAAATGTTAACTTGGCCTACAGGTGGCGCCACCTATGAGCAGATCGACAAGAAAAACAACACCAAGTGAAACCTTCAGGTAAGGTACATGTATACCAAGTTCATTATTAAGTATTAAAAAGTTATTGTCTGGAAACAATTTTAAATTTACCCCCAGGTGGCACCACCTATAAGTGGATCGGCATGAAAAACAATGCCAAACGAGAAATTGAGGCGAGGTACCTACACACCAAATTTGGAATGAATCGGTTCAGGTTTTTAAAAGTTATTGTCTGGAAACACTTAACTTAGCTTTCCGGTAGTCCCCCTATCAACATGAAAAACATTCTCAAGCCAGATCTTGAGACAAGGTACCACCACACCAAATTTGGAAAGAATCCTTAAGGTTTTCAAAAGTTATTGTCTGGAGATGCAATTTAATTTGGCCCAAGGTGGCGCCACCCAGAAGCGGATTGGCAAGAAAAACAATTCCAAGCAAAAATATATACATGTAGACAAGGGATCCATTTACCAAATACAAAAACATGGGTCTGTGCCTGATAAATTGAAACCTTTTGGGGTTGCAATTATCCCAATATTATCCCAATATTGCAGACAACACACAAATTTCAGCTTCTGCCAAGATATATTGGAGATATATATGCTCAAACACAATATATGAGGGTCGGGCGAGGGCTAGTTTGGGAGATAGAGGGTGCGGCTCGGCGCCCTGGGGATGGGGACATGCTCTTGAGGGTAGTGGTAGGTGTGCTGACATGAAAGCCATAGAAAGCTCCCTGTACATGAAACAACCACACTGACAACTGCATGCCATCATATATCACAGTCCGAAAAACCACAAGGTGGAATTCAATTCAATTCAGGAAATTGATCATATGCACAGTGTGCACCCAAACTTTAGGAACTCAGTTGTAATTAATATAGTAAGTTACACTGTGGACACAAATGGTTCCTGCAGAAGCTTTAGGGTAAATCATATGATGTGAGATACAATTATTTGATAGCAAAATTGAAGAAAATGATGTCCTTCATTTAAGATGACACGAAATTTTAAAAAACAGGGGTTCGGTACTGCGGGGATTTCCCCGCCAGTTATTTCATATTATACTTCTGAAATATAGTAAGTTTCATGCAAAAGCTTTAGGGTAAATCATATGATGTGGAATAGAATGATTTCATAGCAAAGTTGAAGGAAATGTCCTTCATTTAAGGCGACACAAAATTCAAAACTAACACAGGTTCGGTACTGCAGGATTCCCTCGCCAGTTATTTCATATTATACTTCTGAAAAAAATATGGTTCCTGCAAAAGCTTTAGTGTAAATCATATGATGTGGAATAGAAGGACTAGACAGCAAATTAAGAAAATGGTGTCCTTCATTTAAAGCGACATGAAATTCAAAACAGCGAGAAGCGGAAGAAAGAAGAACAAATGACAAACGCATTTAGGCATTTAGGGATGCCTAATTATTAGACAAAGCATTTGGAAATTATCGCTTGTGAAGAATTTGAATGGAAACCACGGACATGAACAGAAGATTGGAACAAGACCCAGTGGCGCCACCTTCAGGTGGATCTTGCTGAAACGCAATACCAACACATGTCTGGTCACAAGGAGTGTATATGCTAAATTTCGAAGGAATCCGACGAATCTTTTGGAAGTTATCGCCTGTGAAGGATTTGAACAGACACAGACACAAAGACAGCAAGACCCATTTTAACTGAAACGGGCATGAAGAAGCGAAACTCAGTGGCGCCACCTTCAGGCAAATGTTACTGAAATCCAGTACGCAACCGCGTCTTCTCATAAAGAATGCGTGTGCCAAATTTCGAAAGAATCCAAGAAAGCGTTTGGAAGTTATCGCTTGTAACTGACATCCACGGACACAAAGAAGCAAGATTCATATTGACCCAGTGGCGCCACCTTCAGGCAGATGTTGCTGAAATGCGATACCGACTGGCGTCTTGTCGCAAGGAATGCGCATGCCGAATTTCGGAAGAATCCAACGAAGCGTTAGGAAGTAATCATTCGAACAGACATGCACGGACATCCACGGACACATAGAAGCAAGAACCATTTTGACCCAGTGGCGCCACCTTCAGGCAGATGTTGCTGAAATGCGATACCGAATGGCGTCTTGTCGCAAGGAATGCGTATGCCGAATTTCGGAAGAATCCAACGAAGCGTTAGGAAGTAATCATTCGAACAGACATGCACGGACATCCACGGACATGCACGGACACGCACGGACACATAGAAGCAAGAACCATTTTGACCCAGTGGCGCCACCTTCAGGCAGATGTTGCTGAAACGCGATACCGACTGGTGTCTTGTCGCAAGGAATGCGTATGCCGAATTTCGGAAGAATCCAACAAAGCGTTAGGAAGTAATCATTCGAACAGACATGCACGGACATGCACGGACACATAGAATCAAGAACCATTTTAAAGGGAACGTAAACTCTGGTGAAACTTGCATGGCCAGTTAAAGCTTTTTCCTCATAGAATCCAAATCGTTTATCAGATATTTTTTTACAATTTTTTCAAAGCAGTACTAAACGTCTTAACTTCGTTACACTGGACGAACATAGAGGCCTCCATGTTCGAAGAATCGTGACGTCAGTGGACACTAGTTCTTCTGCCTCTGGAGGTAAAAACGCGTCAATTTGCAGAGGTGCAGTATTCGAGAGCTTACAAACATGAACGAGGATGACAGTGCGACGTGTCGGGATTACCTGGTACATTGTGACAGCCAAATGCAGAGCAGCCCGGCATCGTAGAATATCTGTTAGAATCAGGCTGTATTCTACATCAAAGCTAATCGATAACATTGCCTCTGTTAGTCAGGGAACGGATGAGTGCATGAAAACGACCATATTCGGCCATGTTATCTCGACACAGAGAATGTCCGATGACGTAGGAGATTATCGGCACAACTGAATTTTACGCTTTCCCATTGGATAAAAATCCTGCCCAAAACAAACATGGCGGCGCCCCCAAGAAATTCCAAATCACGGTATTTTCTATGTTTGCGTCTGTCTCATTCATTGGAAAAAAATGATAAAAAATATTTGTCACGATTTTTTAAATCTATCGGGATTGTTGTATAATTCCCACGGTGTTTTACCGCAGAGTTTACGTTCCCTTTAAAGTCCCCAGCCGCGTTGCGGCGGGGGACAAAAAGCGACCAACTTCACTTTAACGCATGTCCATATGTCAAGTCTATACCATACATTATATGGTCGCCTGTGATCAAATTTTTTTGGTCGTTTCGACAGTTTTGTGCTGGTTGGCGGAAGGTGTAGCCTAGCCTCATTATGGTGTTTAGGAATATATTAATGGATTGCATGGCATGCTCTACATGATATTCATCGCAGGTCACCAAGTAAATCAGATCCTTGTGACTTTACAAAGATCACTTGATGTTGAAGTTAATCGGTCGCGCAGTAAAAAACGGATGGTTACTTACAGTTCTTGGTTCATCTGCGGGTTCCTTATCGCGATCGGTTTCCTGTCTTTAACACTTAATTGTGACAGATTTCGTCTTTGCCTTGAATGCTTCTCCGCCATTTGGGTTGTCGTTTTTTTTGTTATTTTTTTTTTGTTATTTTGGCGACCGGCTTCCAAAATAAGATTTCTATCGTAAAGTTCACTTTGACACATGTTCATATGTTGTAAGGAATGGGGATAGTGTACAGATCATATACTATCATCTTAACTTTGAGTCATATTCCTTACAATTACTGATATCTAAAGTAGAACACTTGGACTCAGATTTGATTTTCCAGTCGATCTTCAAAGTCTACAATCTCCAGAAAGACAATCCCTATTGTAGACAATCCCTATTGTAGACAATCCCTATAGAACTTGATCAAATATTCACCTTACATCATTTGTATACGTCTAGATAAACTATTGCGACACGACGATATTGATACATGTCATTTCTAATCTTGCAATTTTCTTTACTAGTATCACATCGTGGGAGGAAATTAAATGCAACGTGTGCTGGAAAACGATGCGCTGATGTAATAGCCCTATCAAGTCGTCTGTTGCAAAATGTTGAAATATGTGACCGCCAGATAGAAAACTCGGCCTAAACGAGGGAGTATTTATTGAATGCAAGTTCTTATTTGGAACAATTACCTATTAGGTCCTACGCCGACCAAGCGCTTCATTCTCCATCATGTTTGCAAGTCACAAAACAACAAACACAATGATTTGTACAGAAGGCAGGCCTCGGGGACGAAACGTCCACCAGCAGAATCTCAAGATATAGAGGTAACAATTAAACACAAAGTTAAAAGGGTGGTGGAAAACGACGCCGTAATACTGACAAGAATTCATATGACCCCAAAGACAAATATACTCACTGCATAGAGCAGAAATAAGAGCTGCTACAAAGCTATACTACAAATTATAAAACCGAAACCAGCTTTCGGGGAGAAAAGAAATTCGAACTTAATATGAGGAGGTCCGACTGTGCACTGAACTGGCTTTCATCCGGAAAGAAACCTTTTGAACTTGGAATTAAACTTGCTAAAAAAAGAGAACCTGTTATGATTATGAATGATTACTGCCAGATGATCCCGCCGCTCTTTCATTGACAGCTGAAAGATATATCGTACATGTAAATTTCAGTTCTTACATCCATTAAACAGCTCTAGACAAGACGTGAAGATCTCGAAGGTTCCGTATGTCGACGGCATTCCTGTCATGTACATAATTAATCTGAAGATGATATGCAACATTTCATCATCACCGCACAAGAATGTAGCCTAACTGCTTGCAGTCAGGATAGAACATGTTTGTACAAGACGACTCAACTATGCTTGCAGTATGCTGTCGACCAGCTATGACCAATCATGGCGCGCGCCTGGGTACAGTATTCATTTGCACTGATCAACATATTTTCTGATTATGTCCGCCGCAATATTTGTCTATAGTTGCAAAAAGAACAATTCAAACCGGAGCTTAGTAACGAGGATTTCTTCAATTTATAAATGTTTTCCTAAATTGGAGAAACTATAATGGAGGCGTTGAGTTCGCACTCAAACGACATCCTAGGACTGAGTGAAGACATCTATCAGTTGATAGGTTAATTAAGCAGGTTTTACAGATGGCACCGTTCATCAGCTTGTAATGAAGTTAGAGGAAACATTCCAAGCCCCGCATACGATATGTTCGTTAGCGGTAATATGCACTGGCTCTCATGTTTTGGGAAACTCAACTTTCTCTTCACTTCGAGACGCAAGAGGATCAATGTTTTTTCTTCAAATGTTAAGATTAAAATAGATTTCTTAAACCTTTTCCCCAGTTACATTCCGTCCACTCAACCCACTTACGTCCTCTACGAACTATGTTATCTGCATATTATAAGGTGGTCGACAGTCCATCATCCAGTGTATATTTTATATTCTTTGGAATGAATACATCATTCCACTGTTTCCATAATCTGCAATATAAGTGGGTCTGCGTAACGAACTATGCTATCTAAATAATAAAGCAAATTTAACGTCTAACGCATTTTGTTGTGAAGAAAGCCTTCGTGTAGTCCATCACGATCTTTTGAAGCCCTTCTACCTCAGAGAAACGTCGGATAGTGAGACCACTAAGACTACAGAGAATGATGGTGATGTCGAGTCCGAGAACGAGAAGTGGACGGAGAACCCGGCGTCCTCGGCGTCCTCGGAGATTGGCAGATTACGAACGACTCGCGGACGTCGTATCCAGCGACCGGGAAGCTTTACGTTTTAGCCTGCCGGTGGACAGAAGATGCACGGCCGTACGGTCCGAGAAATACGGTTGATGCCCGTGATCATCGAGGAATGACCTGTGGTGCAGGATGGAGCTGCAAGTAATCCCGTGGGCGACAAAACAGGCTGGCTGACTCCGTGGCTTTACTGCCTCAGATGCATGACGAACAGACTCCAGCACGAGACAGCTGTGGGCTGCTGTGGACCTGATGTCCATTCTACCTGACGACGAATTAGCCAGGAAGTCAATAGGGCCGTCGCCCTGTAATCTTTTTGTATATACGCTGTATATATGTTCTAATCCACACACCCGTGCTGCTGGTAGCGCGACAAGAGCCATGACGATGGCGTCATGTTCTTCAAAGGCGGGGGTAGCGTAACGAAAGTGCAGAAATGCAAGCGACCCCTTGGGTTCCCCTGTAATAGATCACGGCTGATGTGTGACATGTGACTACAGTTGAAAACGAAAGTAACATTGTGTTTACGTGTGCGGTTCACTTACCTGATTGAATTAAACGCTGGAACTTTCCGAGAATGAACTACAATCATCCAGGAGACAGATAATGCCTCGAAATCCCGGTGAAATTAACTCAAACGATCAGTTGAGACGGCGAAAGGACCATGGTGAAGCTGGCTCGCTTCGCCGCAAAGAGGGATGTCACTCGGGCTGAAGGCGGAAGTACATGTATGACAGTGAACTTTGAGGTCGTCGTGTAAATCTACTATAGGGATTTGGAGATTGCGATTTACCAGTTAAGTTCGTTATGAATTATGGTTTGATCCTCTATAGCCATATTTTCCCAGCGAAGTCCAGATTAGCTGATCGGGGAATGTTGTAAAATGACATAAAAGAGGGCGCTGCGGTTTCGACGTCTATTTCTACCTTTATACACAGAAGAGCGGTAGGCCTATATGTGACTTGTTCCCGCTAAAACGAGGCAGTCTACTAGAAATCTCAAGGTCTTCCTTTCCAAACTCCTCGATCCAGACAAGGTGACAGGTTGAATCGAACTCCCTCGTTGGCCAAGATCATTGCACGAGTGCGTTCACGGTGGCCTGACAGTTTGCCTTGTGGACCTTGCGCATTCTCTTGTGGATCTGAAAAATCCCTCGGTAGTAGAAGTTAGAAAACGTTTCACAGCAGAAGGGAAATTGAGTTGAGAAAGTTTGATTTAATGAGCTCCAAACAAGAAAAAAATGTTAAACGTCCCCATGTATTCGGTGTTATAACTCTTCGAAGATACACACACATATGACTGCCATATTTCATAACGAGTATGGTGACCTCCCAATTTAAAAAAAAAATCCATTTATTATGTTCCATCAATCTGATGGATAAACACTGAACTCCAGAAGTGAACATTCCCTATACTTTCTTAACCAACTGAGAACTAATTCAGCATCGATGATCTATTAAATTAGACAATATCTGCTGGAATAAAAAGTGACCTGAGAAGGACCCTGTGTTGGTTGATATCTGGGTGACATATACATACCCTAACCTCGTCATCCTAGGGATTAAAGTAGCATGTATGCCCATTATATTTGTAGCAAACAATGACATGAAAAATAAGCCAGAAAGCTATTTCCCTCCCATTCTCACTAGTTTTGAACGTATCATCACTGTTTGAAATCTAATTTCGTAACTCGTAAACAATTCGTATTAACAAAAAAGAAAGAGAAATAACTTGATTATTTTGACCTCAGTTTAGAGCAAAAATTATCTCAAGAAACGCGAGTAGTCAATATCCGTGTGGTATCCAGCCCCCCTCAAAACTTATGTCCAGCAGGGATGTTCATTTGTATGAAATAAGCTCGTTAATATACTGTCCCCCTTTGATCTTACCTCATTTAACCACAAAATTAACCTTAAATAATATTACATGCTGATTGAATTGCGTTATTATTAACGTGGTATTGAGTTATCCAAAATGTATTAATGAAAATAGACTGATCGTATATTTTCATCAGTCTGCAGTAAAGATTGGCTGAACTCATCACATATTCAATAGTTGTTCTTTGTTGTTGCAGTTGATGTTCAGACATCCCATGCCGTGACATTATTGTCCTTGACATTGACAGGTTACTCAACTTATCGGGGTTCTCCGGTGATAGATGTACCTCGATGGGCATGGACTACATATTGGACTGTTACGAGGTCATGTGATGTCTGATAGATCTGAAAACAAACACTGGAATTATATAACTTAAACATGCGATACGTGTTAAAACTGATAATTTGGGGTTTTATATTTTAATGGATCGTATATTATCAGTACATTCGATATAAATTTGGGGTCCCTAGTATATAATTTGCCTGTCGACGGTTCGTACGTCCGTGTTAGTCGTTTGTGTTTTGAGCCATGCGTATTCTGGTGCATCCCATCTGGAGATTTATAGGAGCGTCAAGCTAGGACCGTCCGAGCCGAAAATCGGGTTCACTGAGTGATTTCTGCTCGCCAGTTCCGAATGAACTAATATAGCGAGGCGGAGGAACGGATGAATTAATTTCCAGCTCAAATAATATCAGTGGCATGTCATTGTCAAGATTGTTAACAAACGGTTCATACATTGATAGCAAGAGAAAGTTTATTAAATGAGAACCGGATGTGACGATTTGTAAGCTCATGTGATAGGATTTTCATCAGCAGATTAAGCAGAGATGTCGTCCACAATGAGGATAACTAGTCATGTATAACACCACATGATTCCGATTTAACCCTACCAGGCCTGAAAGGGGGGGGGGGGCAAAATAGCCCCCTACGTAACTTTATAGTTTATCACATTGGGGTCATTTTCAGCCTATTTGTATAAGCCGCTGAGCAGAGGATAATGGGTATATTCAAGATGGCGGCCACGTGGGGTACCAGAAAAGTGATGTTTTCGTCATCTTTCTTCAAAATGTCTGCTTTTCCGCGATGAAAAGTGGGCAAAAAGTACTTTATTTCACATCACATTAATATTTACTAATTTTTGCAGTTTTCGCGGAGAAATGGCATAAATGAAAATTTCGATCGAAAAATCGAACAAAAATGACGTCACTGTGACGTCATCAAAGCGACCATCTTGGATCTTTTTGCATTTTCTGATACAGCTTGACCCAAAGGTATAATGTGGTAAGTTTCAACTCCCTAGCTAAAGGGGTAAGAAAAATAATTGGGGGAGTGGAGGTGGGCATTCCGGCCCCCAACCTGGACAGGTCCCAGAAAGCCCAGGCCAGATAGGGTTAACCCTATCTGGCCTGTGCTTTTTGGGACCTGTCCAGGCCTGGGGGGGTTATATGGCCCCCCCCTAATTATTTTACTTATCCCTTGAGCTAGGGAGCTGAAACTTACCACACTATACCCTTGGGTCAAGCTCTACCAGAAAATGTAAAAAAATCCAAGATGGCCGCTTTGATGACGTCACAGTGACGTCATTTTCAAAAACGATATTTTTTGGCCGATTTTACGGTCGAATTTCCCGATTTTTTTATTTATGCAATTTCTTCGCAAAAACTGCATGATAAATTAGTAAATATTAATGTGATGTGAAATAAAATAGTTTTTGCCCACTTTTCGTTGCGGCAAAGCAGAAATTTTGAAGAAATATGACAAAAACATCACTTTTCTGGTACCCCACGTGGCCGCCATCTTGAATTTACCCATGATCCTCTGCTCAGGGGGTTATGCAAATGGGCTCAAAATGACCCCAATATGATAAACTATAAAGTCCCGGAGTTTCAGCACTCCATTTTTATACGCCCGCCCAAAAGGCGGACGTATTATGTGATGGCGGTTTCCGTCCGTCTGTCCGTCTGTCTGTCGGGGCGTCTGTCCGTCTGTCCGGTTCTCGTGTCCGGTCTATATCTGGGACAGTTTCCTATCCACAGCTCCAATTTATGGTGAGTGGATACCCTACGGGGAGACGATGTGTCACGTACCAAAATGAAGGTCGAGGTCACAGGTCAAAGGTCACTGGCCTAAAAAACAGGAAATCACTGAAGTGTTCGTGTCCGGTCTATATCTGTGAACGTTTTCTATCCACAGTTGCAATTTTTTGTGAGTGGATACACCACGTGGAGACGATGTGTCGCGTACCGAAATTGAGGTCGAGGTCAGAGGTCAAAGGTCACTGTTGCCAAAAATCAGGAAATCATTGATCGTTGACAGTTTTCTATCTACAGTTCTAATTTTTGGTGAGTGGATGCCCTAGGGGGAACGATGTGTTGCATATTAAATGTAGGTCAAGGTCAGAGGTCAATGGTCAGTGTGATTGAAAAATCAGGAAATCGTTAAAAATTTCTAATTTTTTGTGAGTGGATTCAATAGGCGGAAATGAAGTTATGCACACCAAAAATTAGGTCAAGGTCAAAGGTCACTGACCCCAAAATTAGGATACTATTAAAAATGACATTTTTTTGTGTCAGTAGATACATTAGGGGGACACAATGTGTCACATACCAAAATGTAGGTCAAGGTCAAAGTTCAAGGTCACTGACCCCAAAATCGTGAAATTGTTAAAAATATTGATTTTTTGTCTCCATTGAGAAATTGAGGGGAGACGGTTTGTCATGTACCAAAATTTAGGCCAAGGTCAAAGGTCAAGGTCACTGTGACCCCAAAATCAAGAAATTATTAAAAGTCACATTTTCATATGCCTGTCGAAGACGAGGTCGTGTAATGAGATGTTGCGTTCTGTCCATTCATCCATTAAGATTTGTTGTCCGCGCGATAGCTCTAGTTTCAAGGTATGGATTGGTACCAAACTTTGAGTATACCTTACTCGCATGGCAAAGTGGAGCCATACATATGAGATCAATTTGTCAAAGGTCTAGGCCGCAGTCCCCCAAAACTGAATCAAGCTTAGCTGACTAAATGTGTTGGAATATTGTTGGAATATTTGAAGTTCTTTTCCCTGCATTTATATGGTATTGTCCTGTGGAGTTGTCTCCCATGTTTGAAACAGCTACATTAAGTTAAACTGTTGTGAAATAAAAACCATACATTTACTAATTTAACGGGAAGAGGAGTCCTTTATGAACTTCACACCTGTTCATTAACTCAAGAACAAAGGTTTACTTCATCACTTTCTTCTTCCTTCATGAAAAATTCTCTCGTCTGAAAGGAATCCATTTGCAGGAAAACTACTATTTCTTGTGTTTGACTATTGTCGATTTCAGTGTGGGATATGTGAGCTCTCAGCTCTTGCTTCAAGGTCAACTAGTTACCAAGAGTTAAGCTCATTTTAGTTTATCATTCAATATAAGATGTGATATATGTTACATTCTTATAAGCAAAAAATTAAAGGCTATTAAACAACCTTGAAATTTGAACCAATGTAACTCCAGATATACGGGCGGATATTGAAGCCCCTTGGGCTCTTGTTTGTCGTTCCGGAGATACCGCAGAAAGTTTGGTAGGGGGGACCATAATGGTCCCCCAGGCCAGGTAGGGTTAAAGGACAATACCGTGGTATTATATTCTGTACACTGGGTACGGGTTGATATATAACTGCGAAAACATTCATTTGAAGTTTGTTCCCCCAGAGGAAGCAATAACGATAAAGTTTATTTAGTAAAATGTCATGATAAACGGTATCAAAAGTTTTTGATAAATCTAAAAACGCATTTATCATCAACCAGTTATTACAACCGCAGTAGAAATTCAATTGGTTGATTTGGAAAATTTATACTGTACATTGCTAGTTTTTCCTTTATCTTAGGGAGAACTGCATTTTGTCGATAGGTTTCTCATATATTTCTTTCAGCAACTTTAAATAGTGTAGTAGCTTTGGCCATTTTAGATAATCGTGCACCATGTCCAATTTGATATAAAGGCGTGCAAACCAAAGCAGGCTACGTTTTATCAAGAGAAATACGAATACCATCAATTCGCGATGTTTGACGAATGCAATTACCTCGGCAATCTTTCGGAGCTCAATCCGAAAAGGTTCATCTTTGAACTTACATGTAGATTATGGAACTTGAGCTAACTGCATTGTGATAAGAAACTAAAACTAAAACACTGGAGAGCTGGATTTAATGTAAAATAAGTCGAAAAGGATGAAATTCATGCCAAAATTTGAAAACTAAACGAGTTACAAGATAGCAATATTACAAGATTGTAGCAATGGATAAGAAGAAAGGAACATGCCTACAGCATCGAACAACCAGACAACTTTGCTTCGGATGTAAATTGTTTTTGACAACGATTCACCATATTTTATTTTGTGTGTAGAGTTAGGTGACAGTAGCATTCTGACTAATGGACTTTTTGATGGAACAATGGTACCGGCGCACTCACACATCTTGATTTCAAATCAGTAACACGTGATGCACAGTAGAGTTAGCAGTAGGGGGAATTAAGTGCTTGAATTTCGCACGGTCAGATTTTTTCTATTAGTATGAATTTCAGAGCATTTGAAATCAATAAGACTGTCCAAGTTGTTAATACATATCTGTGACAGAACCTAAGAATTAATAGTGCCCTCGAGTCGATGTATATAAACATAACGTCGGTTTGAAGGACTGGACAATAGTAGCAAGAAAATCGCCCAATATTCTGACCGTACGCTATTACAAATATTTGTTCATGAAAGAAACAGGCGTAGGACGTGACCTACTAAATACAGTTTCTGGCTTCAAGATGTACGTTTAAGAACTGAGTGCACGTAAACTTACACAACATACAGTACATTTCAGTTGAAATCAACGGATGAGGGAAGTTATATTGATGTTGCTCTGAAAAAGGGAAAACGTGAGACCTTGGCTTTGTGATCAAAAAATTATATATCCATCACCTTGTAAAGTCCATATGCCAGTATGACACAGAATGCAGTACAAGTCTTCAGAATATAACAGGGTATATTTCCACTCTGCCATTATTCCATGTGTATATTTTTTTTTCCCTAGCTTCGTAGTTCACCATGACGGTAAAGGAACCGGTTTGATCGGCTGCGTTCATGAAAGGTATGTCCGATGATTCCAGAACACGACCATCACCCGTGTTCGTGTCATAGACGAATTTGATAAAAGTAGGTGAGGCTGAAAACGAATCAATGGCATACAGGACACCACACACCATAAATGTATTTCCAACCATTTTCTTTTGAATATCCGTCACCCATGATCGTTTCAGTGACAAACGGATAGGGTCTAACTTGCTTATAACAATTTTACCTTCACTAGCTTTTGTGGCGTATATAACCCAAAGGCCTCGTTCATCCACGGCAAAGTCCACATCACTTAGCCCACCAAACTGATATGGATATGTATTGTATACACCGGCGCCCTCTAGTGGTACATCCACGAGTAATGATTTCTCTTTTAATTCAAACCGCACAATGTGGTTCGTTTTAGCTGATAGACAGTATAGAGAACCATCATATATCACCTGGCCTGTTCCTTCGCAGTGGAATGGCAATGTAATAGTACTCTTAGGCTGTGCATTCTCAAGATCAAGGATACTTTCGAATTCTGTGATTTTATTGGTACCTCCATAGCCGTACATGATCCATATATATCCGAACTCATCTTTTGGGTCCACCATGACTGTTCCCTGATTTGTTCGCTGTTTGACCCACGCCTCAGCTGCGCCAATTCCATACAGCTGTTCGCATTGGTCTGTAAAAAAAAAACAAATTGCAAATGGAAGCTAATCTATATGTTAGTTATTGGTTGACATGTATAGCAGCCTAAAAGGCTACTCCAGTTCATAATAATTGCATAATAGATCACACTGACACACCACTAAGCTAAGGATGAAAGTATTCAAGGCAGCTGATCCGCAACTCTCATGACATTACATATTTCACGCTTTACACCAAACAAAACCACTTCCTTTCACGTCACCTACAATTGCTCAAAACGAAATCATACAGTTACCAGCCGACCAATAAAGCATTCCAAGTTCAAACGTGGAGTATATCTGTCATTGAGTAAAACAGAACAAGACCAAACGTTACAATTGTTTGGGTGAAGGAAAAAGAAATTATCTGCTTTGTGATCTTGTTGAGTTCCGTCACCATTTTTTGCTTATTTACGAGTCAAAATTAATGGCGAATAAGAGAAACTGCAGATCAGACCATCAGATACTTTAGAAAAGTTAGCATTGTGATCCATAACGAAAATATATTATATTGTCCATTGAGACAATCTAACTAATCTAACTAATCGCAAAACGGGTGATGGAAAAAGCAACCGGCGTACTGAAAAGAAGTCATATGACAGCACAGGCAAAGGTATTGACTGTATATTTCTAAAACAATCACAAGAACCAAAACTAATCACAGTGATGATTTGCATCCCAGCCACACTTTTATTGTAGGTGTTCATGTGGATATATTGAATGGCATCAATTACAACACATATAAGGGAAGTGGGAAGAGGTGCCGACATACTGACAGAGTCACAGAGAGATGATGTGATAGCCCTATTAAGTCTTTTGATGGAAAATAAAGAACTATATGTGATCGATAGATAGAAGAAACGGCCCAAACGATGGAGTTCACCTCCTCTTGTCAAATTAAAATACATATTACAACGCATATAAGGGAAGTGGGAAGAGGTGCCGACATACTGACAGCCACATGACTTCACAGTATAGTCTTCAGATTAAACTATTCTAAAGCACATACCAAGAATCTAACGATTCGTGATATTTGTTGTATCTCGGGTACGCTTTTATTGTACCTGGGCGTAGGCGTCATGCTATTAGACGCCTAGAACTTTGAATGCAACCGTCTAGTCCGTCATTCAATATTCAAAATTAAAGAATTTCCGCTTCCATAATCCAAAGACATGACTGATGTAACAGCATTAGCATCCAATTTAAAAAAAAACAATCATAGTTTACATAAAATATGCTAGTTTCCTACAAGGGAGAAGCGGTCAACATTTTTCAATTATGCCGGCAAGATATGCTGTTCCAAAAATATCAAATCCGTGTCGCTGATCAGAATGCTTAATCCATATGATTTTCGTTGAAAAGTCGTTATCTAGAGAATGATGTATCTCAGTCATGCTTCGATTGTGACTATTCATATGAACCCCATGGGGATCTTAACGTACACGAGTTCATACGCCCTCTAAGCCCGAGTTAACCAGAATTAGACACTAGTTACGAACAATTAACGCCATAGATTTTGAACCCAACGCTCGTATTTTGCTATCAGCATGCGGTACGCATATTTGGCAAACTTTGAGTGGAGGCGCTTGGTGGTATAGCCATGGTTTCCTACAATTGTTTGTGACGTGATTGAAATCGTCACCTTTTACACAGGATCTAGCGAATGCTACTAGGTGAGATATGTAGACGCCATATCAAGCAAGTCTGGAATATTACTGCCCAGAAAGGGATAGTTTACCATGTCGCAAAGTCGAGGATAGAGAAGGCCTGCTTTATTTTTACAGAGATATAGATCTCAATATGATGGGCCGTTAGGGTTATCTGTCATTTCCTTCAAATCCAGTGAAGGTGGATAAATATATCTCAAAGCGTCATTTATATAGCGATTATCTACAGCGAGAAGGTGAATGAGACGGAATGGACTTTAGAGTGATCGATTTTTTAAATCGTCTGCATACAGTCGTATTCATAGGAGATAAGATATAGGTCAGCCAAAAGGGGTGCACAGTTAGTACTCATTCATTGAAATACCTATATGATATTGATATATCGTGTTGCCAAATTTCACATACATATCATTAATGAGACATTCAAGCCACTCTATAGAAAACGAAACATCCGATGAATGATATCCCTTGTATGTAGTGGAGATAAATAATGCTTTATGGCTTCTGACATTATATATCGGCGATCATTTTGCTCGAACACCGATAATATTAATGAACTAAGGCGGTCAATAAAGGTCCTGATGAGAGATTGTAGCATAGAGAAGTCTCATCTGGATACATGTCTGTGTAGTATGTGTCCTGCCGCATCAACTTCTTCCGTAAGTCTTTCTATATTCACATACATTCATTGCCAGACTTTATATAAATAATGGCAAAATACCTCTCCCAAAATGCTGTTATCTCCCCAAGGGCCTTCTTCAACAGGGTTGAAAGAAGCTTGGTGGTGCAGCTTCTAGAACCAGCTGTGAATCTATCTTTGTATGATGTTTTATGCATTTTGCGAGTCCAGTACATTTTGTTATTTTGCACACATATCACATCAGTGCAGACATCTGACATCTGTGCAAAATTATTTTGCATCGGTATAAAACTTGTTCGCATATTTACATAATAATCCACGTTTTGTTCACAGAAGGGAAAAAAATAAATCGCAAGAGATAGAATGAGCGGAATGCATCGGATGCCCCCGAAATTTTTATCTCACGAATATATTCGTTAGACAATACAGTCGAGCGGCAGAACTCCAAATAGTTTTCAAGTTCAATCAACCCATCGTACAGAAAGGTGCAACATGTCCTAAAATGACAGTGAACATCAGAACATCATGATCTGTAAGATGATCAACCAACCAGCATGTGCAGGTGCCCAACTATTCTGCAAATTTCGAGTTTCGTTTTGCGGGTAGCCACACATATCCAATTTCGAAGTAACTTTATCAGAAGTTGCTCATAAATTGTATATGTTTTGTAATCCTCACATATATTCGAGCACATACACTGCATTATGCAATATTTTCGTCGATATATTAAACTACACCCCACATAGCAAGATATTCCAAATGCCGCCATTGTCATGAAAAGTTGTTTGTGTATTTGGAACATGTTTCTCATGTTTTGACCAATTACCTCCATCGAATTATCTTTTACAAGATTGACACAAGTTATCTATGTGTAATTAGTGTGATTTGCTCATTATCAAGAAAACATTTGACATTAGAGTGTCATATTCGACCAAACAAACATACTTGCATCTGACCTGGGTGTCTGGGCTGAATCACAGCCTGATCGAAGGAGGTGACATCCCTCCTAAAAATCGTTCATACACTTGGCAATATATAGATGAAACCTTCCACACTAACAATCTAATATGCACACTTCCAATTTAAAAAAACAAAAAAACACTTCCAATTTAGTTGTGATGACGCCACAATAACGTCACAGATTCTTTTAAAATATGATTTTTAACAGACTATGCATTCATTCTGTGCACTTTTATGTAAAATGTTATGAAAAACGTCAGTATTATACAGGACTCCATGTACTCTTGTTCCCCAGCTTCTAAACGAATCTTCTAAAAATCTAGAGAGCACGATCAGCAAATACGTTGTAAACATGCTGTAAGAATTCCCAGTATTGAAAAATACAAGCCATTGCTCGTTTTAGTCATCAATGTTCCTCTTAGGCATCAATGTTCCTTCCCATAATCTCATCTTGAAGCATTCTGCCATTGTCCGGCATATTTCAAGACTAAATGTGTACCTCTATGTGAAAGACATTCCTCAAATTGAATGAAATACTTAAAATACCCACCCATCGGTCCTCAAATTGAATGAAATACTTAAAATACCCACCCATCTTTCCTCAAATTGAATGAAATACTTAGAATACCATCCATCTTATAGACGATAAATGATTCCAGAATAATATTACGTGATTTTGATTTTTATTAAAATGGACTTGGTGGTTCAGAAAATACTGTAAATTAGAAGGGAGAAGTCAGTCATTGTAACTTTACGTTTGATGGTTCAGGCAAGAGGTAATGAAATGACGTTCCAACTATCAGCATGCAATGAACATCTAAGCTGTTGAAAACAGCGGCTTCAACAAATACGCACACAAAAAAAATTGCTAAGAGATTATAGCTTTCAAATGACCATTGACCACCATTCGAATTAACCCAAGAAGCAATCGGCGGAGAGTTACGTCTGTGGGCTGAAAATATAACTAACGACGAGAAATCCTTGAACTGGACAAATATGTTGTCTTATAGGTAACGTAGCGCCCAAAATTAACCAAAACAACTAGCTTCAGATCAACAAATGCTCTGTAAATAGCACACCATGTACGAAGCTGATGGGTGTTTAACTGGACAATAAACTAAAATTTGACAGACATGTGTCAAATATTATTAGAAATGCCAATAGGCAATTAAATGTGTTAAAGATGTTATCAAATTGTTTGGATGAAGCCTCTAGATTGTTAGTTTACCAGTCTTTTGTTTTGTCAAACTTTGGTTATTGCACTGTAGTTTGGCATCACTGTAGAGCTGTAAATACTACAAAGTTAGAAAACTACAACATAGAGCTCTAAAATTTCTATATAAGACTATAACCCTTCATCTTATGAAGCCTTGCTTAGGAAAGCAAATCTGCCAAGTCTCGAGGTGGGCAGATTGCAGAAAATTGCCATCGAGGTTTTTAAATGTCTAAAAGGGCTAAATCCACACTATCTGAACGATACGTTCGAAAAGAAAAACTGCCGGTATTAGCTAAGGCAAAAAAAACACACTGTTACTAGGCAGCATGTCAGAACTGTAACTTCTGAGTTACACTCTTTCAAAACTTTCGGTGCCAAACTATGGAACGGACTACCAGATCAGCTCCGGGAAACAACTGACATAAGTTTTCAGGAGGTTAATAAAAACGTGGACGGGTGTTGCATGTAAATGCAACTTCTGCAAAATCTAATTTTTACGATGCTACTGGGTTTTTTGCCCTTTTTGCTTTCACCTTCATCGCTGTTTTTATTTAATTTTTACTATTATTTAACCTCAGATATATTAGCTCTACCGAGCTAGCGATGCATATATTGTAATTGTGAGTATAAATAAAGTTCGTATTGTATTGTATGACTCTTCATGCCCGTCATACCAAGTATTTCCGTGAAGCCCCGCATTCACTCCGAACATAAATCCCGTCCAATGTTCCCACAACACTTGTAGGTTGTCGCTCACGTGAAGCACACACCCTACGCGCGACTTTAACTTTCTTTCTCTCTCTCTCCCTCTCTCTTTCATGTGCCCTATAACCTTAAATTATAAACTGTGACGTTGGAAAGCTGGACATTGACAAATACATGTATGTAAATTAACCCTATCTGGCCTGGGCTTTTTGGGACCTATCGTGGCATGAGGGGGGGGCCCCCTAATTATTCTTCTTACACCTTGCGCTAGGGGGCTGAAACTTACCTCATTATACCCTTGGGTCAAGCTCTACCAGAAAATGTAAAAAATCCAAGATGGCCGCTTTGATGACGTCACAGTGACGTCATTTTCAAAAACGGCATTTTTGGTCGATTTTTCGATTTTTTTATTTATGCAATTTCTTCGCAAAAACTGTATGATAAATTAGTAAAAATTAATGGGATGTAAAATAAAATAGTTTTTGCCCACTTTTCATCGCTGAAATGCAGAAATTTTGAAGAAATATCACAAAAACATCACTTTTCTGGTACCCCAGGTGGCCGCCAGTTTGAATTCACCCATGATCCTCTGCTCGGGGCGTTATGCAAATAGGCTCAAAATGACCCCAATATGATAAACTATAAAGTCACGGAGTTCCAGCTCCCTATTTTTTGTCGTTCCGGAGGTAGCGCAGAAAGTTTGGTAGGGGGGCCATGGCTCCCCCCAGGACAGACAGGGTTAAGTTTAACAAAGTTTCTCACAATTGAAGAGGAAGATTGATGACAATAAAGCATAGGTACCATTTTGTGGGATTGTACGAAGAGTTTCAAGTTACTCAGGGACGCCAATTCCTGTTCATCAGAAATAGGGAGAATTTCACTGAATGAAAAAGAAATATAATCACCCTTTTCTACGAACTATATTGTTTTGTGGCTGTTATCAGTCCAGTCATGGGTTTCTGGTCTACAAGTACTAGTCATGACCCACTGAATCCGTATAAATTGTATTTGATCTATGCCATGGAGTTTCAGTAGCAACACATTCCAACTAATAATTGCCTACTATCTTACCCACGTCAGAATGACATTTTTCATCTGATGGTTTGTTTGTAATGGATGTGTTCATTCTAACCATGATTGCTAGGAGCGCACAATGTGTGATTTCATGTGTTACTCAGTGTGTTATTTGAATAATATTTATTAATATAAAGGGGAGAGGCGAGATAAATGCAGTCTACATTCAGCAGGCCACCCATAAATAATGTCGACGTACATAACTTAAATACATCTTGGGCACATCACTTTCAATACCAAATTTCAAAGAATCATAAAATAAGATATAAAGAAACACAAGCTAGTTTTTCGTAGACGAAAAGTTAACCATTCATCCAAATGAATTTCTTATTCGATTTCCACAGAATAATGTATGTCATCCACACAGTACTTATTTTGCTGTTTCCATGGCGACCACACACAGGTATCCGATAACATGCAGAAATGCCTTCCTAACACTAAAAGAATAATCACGTTGCATCTTTCAGTACGTAGGGGCAATTAAATTTTTAAAATAGAGGGTCTGGCCACTGGCTTAATACAAAGTCGTCAAACTTTATTGACCGTAATTGGTAATTATACGATATAGACAGGAACAGTCTTTAAATATTATAGAAATGGCATATTTATTACATATGTGGAAAAGTTCAGCACATCTGTAAAATAAGTTAATGATTTCGTACAAAAGTGTTTTACATTCACGCGTAAGCTGAAGAGTGGTTTATATATGTTCCAATGGGAAAGCACCTTTATTGTACATACAATTTATACAACATCTATGCTTATGTGGAAAGGTCTAATACACTGGTGCAAGTTTGGCACAAGTTTAATAAATGAGCTAACATACGTATAAAATAATTTTACGTATGTATAAAACCTATCCACATACGTATAATGATTGCGAACCTTTACACATATGTGTAATTTATTTGCACATTTGCAAAATAATCCATCCACGGATTGGCATATACATGTAGTCTCCACGTTTGAATTGTCCATTTTCAGAGATACTTTCTTACGAATTTATTGAAACTGAACCAAAGAAACATCAACTTTACTGAGCCATGTTAAAAGATTACAAGCGTCTGGTCCGTCATTCATAATTCAGCCGTCGTCCATTAAAGAATATCCGCGTCCATAATCCAAAGACCTGTTACATATTCCATATAACAGCATTAGCACCAAATCCAAAAAGAAAATCATAGTATACATAGGTTAGTTTCCTGCAAGAGACAAGCGGTCAACAGTTTTCAATGATGCCGGCAAGACATCATGATGTTCTAAAAATATCAAATCCGTATTGCTGATCAGTATTCCTAATCCATCTGATATTCGTTGTAAAGTCATCTAGAGAATGATGTATCTCAGTCACGCTTTGATTGTGACTGTTCATATGAGCACCATGAGGATCTTGAAGAACATGGGTTAATACGGCCCCTAGCCCCGGGTTAAGCGGAATTAGACACAAATTACGAAACGTGACGCCATAGATCTTGCTGCTACGCTCGTATTTTGCTATCAGTTTGCGATATGTATCGCCAAATTTGAGAAACTTTGAGTGGAGGCGCTTGGTGGTATAGCCCTGTTTCATAAGTTTCTGCAATAATGTTTTATGACGTTGATTAAAACCGTCACATTTAACACAGGATCTAGCAAATGCTATTAGGCGAGATATGTATACGCCATATGCAGGTACCACTGGAGTATTACTATCCAGAAAGGGACAATTTATTATGTCGAAATTGTAGTCATCTCTTTTGTGATAAAGTCGAAGAGAAGGCCCGCTTCATTTTTCATTTTTTTTATAGGTTTAAATATGATGTGTCGGTAGGGTTATCTGTAGTTTCCTTCAAATCAAGTGAGGTTTGATATATATCCTTCACTGCGTCATTTATATAGCGATTATCCACAGCGAGAATATCGTCTATATAGCGTTTGGTGAATGAGAAGGAACGGACTTCCTTTTTTCACGAATCGTTAGATTCCTGGTATGTGCTTTAGAATAGGTTAACCGAAAGACTATACTGTGAAGTCATGTGACTATATCAGTATGTCGGTACCTCTTCCCACTTCCCTTATATGTGTTGTAATTTGAATTGATCGGTTTTTGAAAGCGCCTGCATATAATCATATTCATAAGAGAGCAGATATAGGTCAGCCATCAGGGTTGCACAATTAGTATCCATAGGAATACCTATATGCTGTTGATATATTGTGTCGCCAAATGTCACAGAGATATTTTCAATGAGAAATTCTAGCAACTTTATCAACACAGAAACATCCCATGAATGATATTCCTTGTATGTAGTAGAGCTAAAGAATGCTTCTGACATTAGTATATTTGCGATCAGTTTTCTTGAACACAGATACTTTTAATGAACTGAGACGATCAATAGGGTCCTGATGAGGGATTGTAGTATATAGAGTCGAGAAATCCCATGTGGATACATGTGTGTACGATATTTAGCATCAGGTTCTTCCGTAAGTCATTTTCAGTTTTTCAATATCCACATACTTTCAACGAGCGAGTTTTTAGAAATAGTGGCGCAATACCTTTCCCAAAATGATTTTACCTCCTAAATACTTTTGGTATGTCGTTATGATTGGTTGGATTACAAATACCTCTTTCCCTGAGAAACGTTTTGTGATTGTTAAATAAATCTTCCAGAGTAAATGCAGTTTGGGAGTAAGTAGACGTATTTGATGATGATATGCCTACACTTAATTCTTTAACCAGCACCTGGTAATAGTAATATTTACATATGAATATTATATTATTTGGAGCTTTGTCTGCTGGGACTATGACGAATTTACTCTGGAGATCTGCTAGAACTTCTTGCGAATTGAGGTTTAACAGTACTTGTTTTGCTTGGGGCAGGGTACTTCTGTCAATATGGCAGATCGTTTCAACGACCTTGCTCTTGGTGAGGTCCAGCCAATCAGCGAGTACTGTAGGTTTAACTTTTTCAGTTTGATTCGACCAATCAATAATGTACTGTTCCAATGCAGACAGGACTATCTTCTTGACGGCCTTCAGATTTATTCTTCTCGGCTCTCTATATTTAGGTCCCTTCATCAGGATTGTTCTTAGGTCCTTATCATTCACTATATCAAGGTTACCAGTCAATATGTTTGCTTGGTGTATAGATAAAGTTCGACATTCACAATCCCGAGCATAGCCTCTCGATAAGGCAGTACAGCTCCAGTCAACTTCCTTGACAGCATTATAGCAATTGAATATTCTGGTGGCCATAGATTTAGTATAATTATATGAAATGCAAGGTGGTTCGGAGAACTTAAACTAGTTTGGTACAGCGTAGCGTACCTCTGGATCATTCAGGATCCAGAGGTACGCTACGCTAGGACACATTGATCCTGAGTTATGATATTGCCATTATGGTCAATTATGGCCTTCTGCTTCAAGTTCTGATTTCTACTAATAGTGATAGTATATTGAACAATTAATACGATAGATATGATATTTCAGGAAACCCAACCGATTCAGAAACCACCTGAAAATGCGGTAAACTTACCTGTTGTTATTTCTTCCACTTGTCCCAACTGAAAATTGTCCTGCGACTTATTATCTTCCTGGCGAGAAGAACTGTCCCCATGGTGGTCACTGTCGTTTGTTGTCGGTTGTTCGGACGGTTTGGGTGTGAAATTTTCCTGGAGGTGGGTTTGACCACCATGGAGGATTGCCAGTAAGGAAGATAGCTCTTTAAAGCGCCGACTGAAGACTTCGGCTAGGGCAAAACATGAGCTGACCATTTCCTCCTCGACCGTCAACATGGTCATGAGAGCAGTCATGGACTCCGTTAAGCCGATATTCTGTGCCTGGACACCTTGACGAACATAATTGTACTGGTTCTGTAATGTAGCAGCCAGAGCTCGGTAGCTCGGTGCGGATTTACCGTTGCGCCTGTGTATATGAGCTAAGAGGTTCTGTATTTTGCTCTCAGTTTGAGAGAACCAGGAGCTGTTGTTATGAAGGTTCTCCATATGCTCAGAGACCTGTGACTTGACCAGCAGTAAAGTTTGGTTTATGTTGAGAAGCTTGCCAATAGCCTTTTCCACAGTTTGTAAATCCTCATCTGTCCACGCAGAAATATTTCTGAAGTCGGAGCTGTAACTAGTTGTAGTAGGAACCTCATGGAATTTCAAGAAGGCTTTGTCTGATGTTTTGTCATGGTCATGGCCGTGCGAAATAGAATTTTCTCCTCCACACGTTACTATGATCCTATTCTCGGTTAAACTGAAATCGTATCGGCACTGACCGTTTGTAAATGGTCTACTGACCCCACGTTCACATAGAAATATTAATATAAATATCCAGACAGCCCAGTGCAGTGTCAGAAAAGAGTTCCCATGCACCGTGCTACATGCCATCGTAAGTCTTCCAGAGAAGAACGTATTTTAAACATACATGTGCAACCGAACTTGAGATACATGCTTTTCCTTTAACATTGTACAAACGTTTTGAAAAGAAAGCACACGGTGGCCTGTGATAACAAAGTGCCACATATCCGCTTACTCATGGGCCAACGTTCCCATAGAGATACGGGGCGTTTTTGTGTAGTATTCTGGGACATTTAGCCTGTTAACTGCATTACCTTTCGGTGGCGAATTGAGTTAGGTTTCACAGAAAAAAATCTGTCGACATCTGTATGGAATTATGTATACCTAGACAGCTGGAACTGTAAAATGAACACTTGTAATGCTGGTTTGTTATCGAGACTAACACTGCCATGACGGGACCGCCAGCTTTGCAAACGGCATGTTATTCTTAAGTCGTTACTAATTCTCAAACACGTGTCCAATTTCCTTTGAACGGTTAACGTCACTTATGGTTTATTGATGCCTTCCATCTTGTGTATATTACATTGTTAAATTTTCATGAATGGCGAGTGAAGGCTGAGCCGAGGGATGAAAGTGAGGTTTTAAACCCGATTTTTTTTAGTTATCGACTGATTAAATCTACCGACAGGATATGGGAATTTATTGCTATACATAGTGCTTACTTTCAAATGATGCTCGGTCTGTACTCAAATCATATCAAATCAAGCATTATTGCATTATTATGCCACAAGAGCTAATACCAAGTACATAGAGAAACAATTGTACAAACAAAGACGTGCACCTCATCCTCTGTTACACCACACTACTGACCTAGTCTGTTATCTCTGAAGTAGACGTAACGCCATATTTACGCCGTTCTATTTGGAGGTTAGACGCCACTATCAATAAAAAGATGAAATACTGCAAAAACAGTGCGTCCGCTGATTGGATGTTATTCATCCCAGGAAGGAATGGTTAATATCATATATATTTAAATTCTTTCTGGATTATTTGACAAATAAAAATATACAAAAAGCTGAAACAGTGTCTGCAGACAGCAACATTGTGACAGCTTTTTGTCGGGTACACCTATGGGGTTTTATGGCATTTTCAGTTTCTGTGGGGTGATTGTCTGTCATGACGGCTGGTTCGAAAACGAGCCGTTCATCATATGTTCAACTTGCCGATAAATTTGACAGAACAAATCAGTCTTTCCAGCAAGGTAGGTCATTTGTTGCAACGAAATATTGGGAACAGGGTTTTCTGGAGAGGTGCTGGCCAAATTTATTACATATTGAGTAAGGAATTTTAATGGTAGCATCTAACCTTTGAGCACTGATTATGTATCAGGGTAACTCTATGTTTGCGGTTGGATAAATGTAGTGTTTTTTTTTCTAGAGCTATAAAAATCTATTCCTCGATTGTCCAAACTTCTTCCAACCCTTCATCAGCTGGATCGCCATGTAGATTGATTAGACTGCCGAATGTGGGGTTTGAAACGATCTGCCCATTCTAACCCTATTCACAGAGCTATAAATCTAATCTCTTTCAAAGGTATAATATTGCTTACTTATAGCATTATGCAAACTAAATTATTTGAATTAGTTTTACGAAAAATTCTAATATTTTGAAATGCGGTTATCATAGCAACGGGTTACTAAGGCTTTTATTTTGGAAATTTCGCAGGTTAGGGAATCATATTTACTCAATATGCAGTAACAAAGTTCAATGCGATTCATTCATTGAAACAGTCACTTCAATTATTTAAGCTCCTGGAATAAACGCTTGTTTACCAGTTTCTATAGTAACCATATTTCTCAAACTATCGGTAACCAAGTCGCAAAAGTGATAGCCGATTACCTTTACAGGGGCGGCGGAAGCGGGGGGGGGGGGAAGGGGGGAGGGGGCTGCAGTCTCCCCAGTTTGAAGGGGCTCCAGCCCCCACCAAGTTTCAACAAAAGCTGGGTGATTTTTTCATGATTTTGGTCCTAATGTGACCAGATATACAGGCCGGTTTCTTTTCCGCGGCGCTTTGCGCCGCCCTGTAGGCTAGGTTTCACGGAGCGGCGACTTTGCACTGGAGGGGCACGTTGCTGTTTGGTTTAAAGTGCTCTGATTTGCTTATTCTTCTGTTCCGTTCGCAATGACCAATAACTGTTTTAGATGTTAATTTACATAGAAATTGCATTAGCTTTATTGGACGATTAGCTGATTATCAGATTTAGAAACCAAAATTGCGTTCATATTATTTCTGTTTGTGTTCATACTTTTCTCTCCAAACTTGTCAGCGCTCTCCAACCCTCTGCTGAAATGTTAATTTCTTCGAGAGCACTGCGTAAAGTTCGAATTTTGGGAAGGAAAAATACTTTTTTTACATTCAAAAGTTACCAACTCAATTTTTCTTTTAAATGACGAGAAAAATCACAAAAACAATCTCAAAATGTAGTTAATTATATAGTGTTGATATGTCGTTTTATATGCCGGAAATCGGCCAGAATACGTCTACAGCCATCTAGGAGCGCTGTGCTTCCGGGGCCTAGGCGGCCCCTGGACCCTCGCCTAAAGTGCTATGATGTTCGAGCACCACCCCCCTCCAGTTTCTGGGAGCTTCCGCCGCCGCTGCTTTAAGCACAATATTAATGGAACGCTAAGAAATCGGAATCCCATGTAATGTAAAAAAGAAAATATGCCATTATTTCTCGATCCAATGCATGCATACAATGACATCATCAAAACTCATTTGCATACAAAATTTGTACCAGATCCAAAAATCATCGAAGGGCAATGTCCAGTTGGACTATTTTCGTGAAATATGTTAAAATTGAAAACAACAACAACAACAACATATCTCACCACAGCAAATGTTCTATTTGGGGTCCCATCCCATATCAGAATATATGGCAGTATTGTTAGTATACTACTTGCCCTTCTCCATTGTAGCTCAAGAACTTCAATGTATTTGTTGATAAACGTGCCGTGCATAATTTAGTATGACTGATGTCTTCCTTAGAGTGGGCTACACTGGTCACCTTGCACGATACATGTAGCTGTCTTGCCAACCGAACTTAACACTCCTCAAAACATTAAATTATCTCTCTGAGTGTCTCGATGGTGAATGCAAATTATAGATCAAATATATCAAGGATACAAACTATTTTCAGCTTCACTGTGTATAACGTGCCTATCTTTTCAGTCATATTGAGGTTTTAAAAATGACGCAGTATGTATCAATTAGGTGTAAGGACACCCCGGTACATATAACACATTTTTATGATATCCTCTGTCCTTGTGGTGTCTGAGAATGTGGAAAATAATAATAAAACAAAAAACAAAAAAAAACAACAACAACATCTACATCGACGAAGACACTCAATGCAGATCAAGCCACTGTGGCGTCGACGTTAAACCTTAATTCTCTACGTCATGTATATATCTCTCTCTCTCCACCTAACGGAGCGCTTAACCCTAACCGTGCTGGGAAGGGCGGGTAGGGCATAATGGCCCCTTCCCTACCAAGCTTTCTACGCTATCTCCGGAACGACAAAAAATGTGACCCGACATTTCGTGACTTTGCAGTTTATTACGATTCTTACAACAGCGTTAACTTTCAGTATTAGCATATTACTTTTAGAATGACAAAGGATTTCGAATGTTCATTCCATCGCAATAAAGAATTTGTTCGGCAGTATTCTGCTCTTGTCCTTTACAGCGGACTTCTTGGTGAGATGCACAAATAGCGGAATGGTCGCATTGATTGCTAACCATGGACAGTATCTTTGCTTCACGAGATTATGGGTAGCAAAACACAACACCATGCAATGAAATGCCTCCCTTATGGGCGTGTGAGTCTGCATGATACAGGATATGTGGAGACAGACCGTGTTTATCGAATATAGACTATATTGTGTGTGGTGTTATATAACGATCCGGACAGAAAAGTATGATGGCCGAGAAGGGACATCGCCGTATTGTGTTATGAATCTGGACCGACACACGAAGGCAGGATGCGAAGTCGCGAAGGCAGGATGCGAAGTGGCGAAGCCAGGATGCGAAGAACGAAGGCAGGATGCGAAGCGCGAAGTCAGGATGCGAAGGCAGGATGCGAAGTGCAAAGCCACGATGCGAAGCGCGAAGTCAGGATGCGAAGTCAGGATGCGAAGTCGCGAAGGCAGGAT
The DNA here is from genome assembly GCA_036873755.1 of Hanleya hanleyi. Lineage (NCBI taxonomy): Eukaryota > Metazoa > Mollusca > Polyplacophora > Lepidopleurida > Hanleyidae > Hanleya > Hanleya hanleyi. The sequence goes on along the minus strand of JAVTVY010039319.1, from coordinate 102,421 downwards.
GCGAAGTCGCGAGGCCAGGATGCGAAGCGCGAAGTCAGGATGCGAAATCAAAACATGCAGCGCGAAGTCAGGATGCGAAATCAAAACAATGCGAAGCGCGAAGCCAGGATGCGAAGTGGCGAAGCCAGGATGCGAAGCGCGAAGTCAGGATGCGAAATCAAAACAATACAATGCAAAGACTGGAAGCGGAGCGCGAAGTCAGGATGCGAAGCGCGAAGTCAGGATGCGAAGCGCGAAGTGAGGATGCGAAATCAAAACAATGCGGAGCGCGAGGTCAGGATGCGAAATCAAAACAATGCGGAGCGCGAAGTCAGGATGCGAAATCAAAACATCAACATTGGGCATGATCCTATCAAAACGAGGCCGGTTTGTAGCCCTGATTCCTAATATGCATTGTAGGGGCAATTGAAGATTATTGCTGGTTGTTGTTATCACAGCAACGGAGGAAGTAAAATTATTCTGATGTGTACCTTTGCTTTGCATTACTGATGTTTTATAAATTCACAAATGGTATTTTGAATATTTTCAGATCTGGCGTTTCGAGAATGATTAAAACCGACCAGAAGAATTGATAATTAATACTGAAGGGCTCAAAGCTTTCGTAAGACTCTAATTAGGCTGGTGACTGTTCAGGTTGACATTTTTATTCCAATCTTACAAAATTTCCAGTTAGCTTGGTGTATGAATGGGCCAGACCATCTAAAAACAATTGAGAATTATTGCTTACCAGATAAATTGCCAAGCAGATCAAAGTGGCAGTATTAATAACATTATGCTAACCAACGAAGTGCTAACACTCTCGCAGGACTTAGTCTCGTACATTTCAGGTTGAACAGATCATCCCAAGGCTGGTTAAAATTAATTCCCTGTTTAGCTTGATGTTAAAAATGATGTTAAAAATAAAATCCCAAAACATTGCCTGGTTTTTTGTGGATTTTTGTTATTCTATCAAGGGATGATTTCCTGTCTTCACTATATTTGTGGGAACTCACAACCAGCAATAATATATCTTGAAAATGGGAACCCAGTTACTCTTATTCAAACATAAATGTGCCAATTCCCATGGCATCCGGCTATCTCCCATGTGGTATTTTTAATATGACAGTTTGGCGGCGGAAAATGACACTTGGATTAAATAACGTGATATAGACTACGAACACCCTCCACGTAAATTTTTGTCAAACTCTTATTATTAAATTAGTTAATTAGGGTATGTTGTGATTCCATAATGAGGCTGAGCGATCCATGTCGATGATCATGATTTTGCAGAGCCGATATGCCTATACCTCGAGGGATGACGGTAAATTTTGGGTGGCCCTGAAAAGGACCGTTGCGAGAGCGACATGCGTTTTTAGCGGGATTGAGACCGTTTCCGAGAATCATTATGATACCATGCGGTATTATCACTCAATGATACATGGTTTTGAATTTCGAATAATATTTGAACAAATATATATCAATTTGTATATTTTCAATTCTGGTTTATAACTGTGCAAGTTTTAAATGCACACCCAAAGCCTGTTTTATCGAACTATTTGATTTGGCTGTTTCTGTGGTGGACACTGACGGGGAATTCTGGAAATGAATTAGAACACGGCCGATTTGTACCATATAGAATAGACAAGAATATCTCTTTATTTATGCTTATATTCCAAAGGGTTGACGTAAACAGAGAAACAATAAATTGGCAATGTTTGGCGGCCTCGTGCTTGACAATCTCGACTTCGGACTCCAAAGTATATGCATCGTCGGATGAATGATGTAACTAGTTTATTGAACAGAAAAATCGTTTGGCTTGTATATGGATCTAGTTTCATTAAATTTTAGTGTACATTTATTGAGATATCTACTTCTAAGTCGCTTGACTTCGGTCTCGGAGCGTCGATTCCAAAGATGAGGAGGAAAAAAAGAATAAAAATAAAAAAATTGGGGGCGGCCGAATATTTCGGGGCGAGCGGTGATGCTAAACAGAAAACTTTTTTAACCAGCCTAATGTTCGCAAATTACGATATTGCCCTGTACATAGACTTTTGGCATGGAGTGACGAGCATACGAGTTTTAGACAATAGCCCCAAACTAACAGCTAATTATCTTATTGCTTGTTAATAGTCTATCTGTTTCCGTGTGTATATATTCATTAGCATATAATAAGGAGGTATGGAAATATTGATCCTTGATTTCACATTTTATATCATCAATCTTAAATTTGTACAAACCACTATCTTAGAATTGGCCCGCATCGTTTCGGACACAGGGCTAAGTAGCACTGTTGTGTCAGAGATATATATTTTTTAAATTTAAATTTAAATTGCTTTATTAATTTTAAAATTTTAATTTTTTTCAATTTTCAATTTTTTATTTTTTTATTTTTAGAATCACTAAATTATCATATAGCCTACTATAATACTCATACATGGCCATATTTTAAAGCGAGAGCCCGTGTTTGTCAAGCATGGAAAATTACACTATACACTATATATAAAGACCAATTTATCTGGTAAGCAATAATTCTCAATTATTTCTAGATGGTATGGCCCATTCACACACCAAGCTAACTGGAAATTTTGCAAGATTGGAATAAAAATGTCAACCTGTACAGTCACCAGGCTAACTTAGAGTCTTACGAAAGCTTTGAGCGCTTCAGTATTAATTATCAATTATTCGGGTCGGTTTTAATCATTCCCGAAACGCCAGATCTGAAAATATTCAAAATATCATTTGTGAATTTTTATAAAACATCAGTAATGCAAAGCAAAGGTACACATCAGAATAATTTTACTTCCTCTGTTGCTGTGATAACAACAACCAGCAATAATGTCCAATTGCCCCTACAATGCATATTAGGAATCAGGGCTACAAACCGGCCTCGTTTTGATAGGATCATGAGCATTGCTGATATTTTGATTTCGCATCCCGACTTCGCGCTCGGCATTGTTTTGATTTCGCATCCTGACCTCGCGCTCCGCATTGTTTTGATTTCGCATCCTGACTTCGCGCTCCGCTTCCAGTCTTTGCATTGTGTTGTTTTGATTTCGCATCCTGACTTCGCGCTTCGCATCCTGGCTTCGCCACTTCGCATCCTGGCTTCGCCACTTCGCATCCTGGCTTCGCGCTTCGCATTGTTTTGATTTCGCATCCTGACTTCGCGCTGCATGTTTTGATTTCGCATCCTGACTTCGCGCTTCGCATCCTGGCCTCGCGACTTCGCATCCTGCCTTCGCGAGTTCGCATCCTGACTTCGCGCTTCGCATCCTGACTTCGCATCCTGACTTCGCGCTTCGCATCGTGGCTTCGCACTTCGCATCCTGCCTTTGCATCCTGACTTCGCGCTTCGCATCCTGCCTTCGTTCTACGCATCCTGGCTTCGCCACTTCGCATCCTGCCTTCGTGTTTCGGTCCAGATTCATAACACAATACAGCGATGTCCCTTCTCGGCCATCATAGAAAAGCGTTGTAGCTTTGATTCCGTTTCCTTATCTGTCATCCTCGCCATGTAAAAAAAGTGCAATGAACAACTGTTCGAGCAGTCCTTGTTGACTAGAATCACCGATAACGTGAACTGTTTTCGTTACTAAATAAAGTAAATTCAATGTCTGGTTATATGCACTGCATCTCGGCTCATTCTTGTCTTGAAAATGTGCAAAATATAGGAGATTTCTTGTATGTTGACCATGTAATGAGGATAGCTCATTCCATGTTCAATATACCAAGGGAATATATACTATATTTTGTTAATTGGAAGGAGAGGTAATATTGGAAAGTTGTAATCATTCCAAGACATTTAGTAAATACAATTCACAAATTGTTTCTATACTTGGGATGAAAAAAGTATTGGTTGCAATTGTTTTAAACTTTAAAGGTTTATCCTCTTTCCCATTATCCAGGATCTATTGAGGTCGCTATACTAACTGGTTAGTAAACGATGGAAAATTATTATATGACTGGTGAACCGATTTATTGGTATACACAAAACATTCGCAATATTACGATTCGTAGTTGAGCGTGGGCTTTCAACGATAGCCGTTGACTTTTAGACACATCGTCGAATGTTCATTTCAAGGCAACAAAGACTTTGTTCAGCAGTGCAATGTATTTCAACTGACAACAGAATGCAACAAAACGCAACAATTGACAACACTAAACTTCGAGTACCGGTAATTGCTTTTGTGTCATCTGATTGCGTCTCGACACACAACAATCATACCATCATACACTCAGTCTTTGAAAAGGCAGCGAAATCCTTTGTCATTCTAAACGTAATATGCTAATAAAGAACGTTAATGCTGTTGTAAGAACCGTAATATCCTATTGGGGTCATTTTGAACCTCCCTTGCATAACCTCCCAAACAGGGAATCATGGGAAAATGCTAAATGACAGCCATGTGGAGTACCCAGAAAATTGATGTTTGCGTCAATTTTCGTCAAAATTCCTGCTTTTCTGCGGGAGAAAGAGGGCAAAAACTATTTTATTTCACTTCAAATTATGATTTACTAATCATGCCGTATTTGCGAAAAATTCGCATTGAACAAATTCGAAAAATCAGAGCGAAAAATCGACCAAAAATGCCCTTTTCTAAAATGACGTCATCAAGCAGCCATCTTGCATTTTTTTCTAATATTTTCCGGTTGAGCTTGACCCAGGGGTATATATTGTGGTGGTTTCAGCCCTCTAGCTCATCAAGGGTAAGAACAATATTTAGTGAGCGAAATGGCCCCCTCCCCCAGGCCTGGAAAGGTCCCAAAACGTCCCGGTCAGGTGGAGTTAAGAGTCTCACATATTGTGTCTAACTTCGCAAATCTTGACTTGACATCTCTGTGGAATTCCCCTAGATAAAATAAATGCGAGCTTTTACAATTCGGGGCAACATTCATCAACGTAAAATCGGGCCCATCATTTCGAAAGCCACTGTCGATTAGCCTGAGGAACATGTCCATCACTTATCGTGCATGCCACCTTCTTAACAGAAATGCTTCACGATTTGATAGTGATGTACTGTATTGAGTATTTACAGCCAGACAACAGGTCAGAGGTTACTGGATGTAACACCATATACATGTATGTAACACCATCCCGACACAGTTGGATCTGATTTTAATCAGTTCGGGCTTGGTTCCACTCTTACGAACAACAATCGAACAATAACTAATAGAAATGCTGTACACAGGGCATTCTCACAACGAGTGAACTTAGAATAGTCACTGGGTCTGTCATTATTATGGTGTTTCCACTGTGTATTTTACCATTTCGAAACCTCATAGCAGCCGAGCACACGGCTCACAGCACACAACCCAGCTGAAACGTGTAACGACGTTTTCTGCAATGGATACGTTGGGGCATCGCCCGATGTACACAGGGGGCCTCGAGGCATGAACGGGTTTGTTGTGTAAAGCTATCTGCTATTACCTAGATTGACATTGGTGCTGGCCATCTCCATTTCAAATATCTATAATCTGATACTTCATCACGTACTTTTTCATCCTTATCTAGAGAAACTCAACTCTAATGAAAACAACAACTTAACTTCATCGACAAGATGCTGGCTGTGAGTGTCCACCAGTAAGCCCAACCCAGCTTTGACGAGTACAAGCTAGCCCACAGAAACATATATCATCAAAAGGCCATTTAGGTGTTGGTGCATGTGTACTGGTATGACAGATTAACGTTGAAACGAGAGAACAACATTTATTCTGTACTGAACACTGCTCCAAAAGTCAAATCGGTGTATATTGGTGCATCTTCATTTTATCCTGCCAGTTTCTACGTTCTCACTTCACCTGCCTTGATTTATCTGACCCCCTTCAGTGTTCAAAATCCGAGGTGTGGTACATGAACATTTGCGTACACTTCGCCATCCATAAGATGGCTTGCGAATCGTGTGTCGTCATTATGGCGGAGCGATATCCGGTATTTTACCGGATTCTGTTCGGCCTTCATCATGCGGAGAACAGACTGGAGAAATCTGATAAATTACAGGTTTTCATACCACTTCGGAAACAGATATTGCCTGGGGTTACAAAACATATAGGTATGAACAACTTTCGTATCATCCAAGAGGTGTGGTAGATCTGTAATTTTGAACAAGCAGGACATCACATGACTCAAAATGGCGGGTTACGTTGGGGTTACGTCGGTAGAATTAGCTGATTGACTGACGAAGTCACATGGTATTGATTTCTGGAAATTCCCTCTTGCAGTTGCCGAAAGTAGAATGAACATGAATACACACCATCCCAGGGTCAGTCTTACCGCGTATAGATGACCCAGATGGTTACAGGTTGGTACATGAAGTGCGGGACTCGACCTTCTTTCACCAGTGGGTATGGGATTTCCAATGAGATGTCTAGTCCGTCATTCAATATTCAGCCGTCGTCCATTAGGGACCTGTCCAGACCAGACCTGGGGGGGGGGGGGGGGGGGTAATGACCCTAATTATTTTTCTTACCCCTTGAGCTAGGGGGCTGAAATTTACCACACCTTGGTCAAGCTCTACCAGAAAATGTAAAGAAATGCAAGATGGCCGCTTTGATGACGTCAGGATGACGTCATTTAAAAAAACGGCATATTTGGTCGATTTTCCGTTCAGATTTCTGTTCGGCCTTCATCATGCGGAGAACAGACTGGAGAAATCTGATAAATTACAGGTTTTCATACCACTTCGGAAACAGATATTGCCTGGGTTACAAAAGATATAGGTATGAATAACTTTCGTATCACCAAGAGGCGTTGTAGATCTGTAATTTTGAACAAGGGACATCACATGACTCAAAATGGCGGGTTACGTTGGGGTTACGTCGGTAGAATTAGCTGATTGACTGACGAAGTCACATGGTATTGATTTCTGGAAATTCCCTCTTGCAGTTGCCGAAAGTAGAATGAACATGAATACACACCATCCCAGGGTCAGTCTTACCGCGTATAGATGACCCAGATGGTTACAGGTTGGTACATGAAGTGCGGGACTCGTCACCAGTGGGTATGGGATTTCCAATGAGATGTCTAGTCCGTCATTCAATATTCAGCCGTCGTCCATTAGGGACCTGTCCAGACCAGACCCGGGGTAATGACCCTAATTATTTTTCTTACCCCTTGAGCTAGGGGGCTGAAATTTACCACACCTTGGTCAAGCTCTACCAGAAAATGTAAAGAAATGCAAGATGGCCGCTTTGATGACGTCAGGATGACGTCATTTAAAAAAACGGCATATTTGGTCGATTTTCCGTTCAGATTTTCCGAATTTTTTATTACGCAATTTCTCCACAAAAATGCATGATAAATTAGTACATATTAATGTGATGTGAAATAAAATAGTTTTTGCCCACTTTTCATCGCGGAAAAGCAGAAATTTTGAAGAAATATGACGAAAACATCACTTTTCTGGTACCCCACGTGACCGCCATCTTGAATTTACCCCTGATCCTCTGCTCGTGGGGGGGGTTATGCAAATAGGATATAATAAACTAAACTAAAGGATATAGTCACGTAGTTTCAGCTCTCCATCATTTTCTGTCGTTCCTGAGATAGCACAGAAAGTTTGGTGGTGGGGGGGGGCATTTTGTCTGGTAGGGTTGGTAGGGTTAAAAAATGTAATTATATTGTAGTTTATTCCTGAAGATGACTGTAATTATTAGTCGAATCATTGTATCTTCGAATATATATCCAAAATTCACTTGTTATCGTGGCAATAAGCCACGTCATTGTGAATTGGATTGAATCAGCGAGCTCGGTAGCTCAGTCGGTAGAGCAGTGGGACGATATCCCGGCCTAAGTCGTGAGTTCGATTGTCACCAGAGCCAGTTTTTTTTCTGGCAGGGTGTTTCGCAATGAAGGAATATAATTATATCAGCTTGATCTGTATCGCTGTTCAGTATTTTTAATCCATATGATTTTCATTGTAAAGTCGTTATCTAGAATATGATTTATCTCAGTCACGCTTTGACTGTTCATATATATGAACATCATGAGAATCTTGAAATACGTACATGTAGGTTCATACGGCCCGTAGCCCCGAGTTAAGCGGAATAAAAAGCGGAATTAGACCGTAGGCATGTTGTCTATGGAAAGTTTATTAAAAACTGTTTCTGTTTCTCTTGATACGATACTTCATCGGACGAGTACGGCCTGGCGTGATATTGAAATTCCTTATGTCCTGGAATTAGGAAGAAGCGACGTTGTCAATAATGGGTGTACGTATGGAAGGATGCTGGCCAATGACAGTTGCTTTAGCTTGATAGTGTCACGGTAGTTGGCAAATGAGAGTTCCCCTTCATTTCACAGTGACCCGGTCCGCTAGAACTAAAATACTTCAAACCTTCAAAGTCCCTGATAACTGACCATTACAAATCATAACCCGACAGGGGAAAAAGATACATAAGAATGTGCCCGCAAAAGTCAAATGCATGCCAGTTGGGGATAGCTGTGGCTTTTGCGAACATGGCAAACTTTTGTCAGTATCAATTGAACTTTAATTAAAGCTGAACAGCTACATGTATCAGTGTTTGGAACCGTAGGAGGAATATAAATCTGTGACGTTTTCTAAGAGATAGTCTCGATGGGCCAGTCGCCTCTAATACAGATACCGCGGGTACACAAATGCTACAATAATAATCCCAACACTAGACAGCGATGTCGGTTATCAAATTGGCTTTTCCTGTTATCGCCATTCTCGTTAATGTGGGTAATCTTATACAATGTCGCTTCTGTCCTAAATTCGTAATGACAGTAGCATCAGGGCTGCAAATTAATCTTTCTGGGTACATTTTATAATAAGAGGAATCTCTAAACAAGAGAAAATCAGAAAGTGATATGACTATCCCTATCCCTTCCTGGACAATAATATTATAGTGGGACTTACATGGCGTATACATATCACACCTAGTAGAAATTGCTAATGCCTGTGTGAAAAGGGACGAATTTAATCAACGTCACAAACATTATTGCAGAAGCTTATAAAACAGCGCTATACCACCAAGCGCCCCCAGTTAAAGTTTCTCAAAGGCGATATAAATCGCATGCTGATAGCAAAATACGAGCGTAACGTGCGAGATCTATGGCGTTAAGTTTCGTAACTTCTGTCTATTTCCGCTTAACCCGGGGCTAGATCAAGATCAAGATTCTCACGGTGTTCATATCAACATGCGCAGTCAAAGCGTGGTAGATACATCTAAATCTCTAGATAACGAATTAACAACGCAAATCATATGAATTAAGAATGAGGATCAGCTATGTTTTGTATACTATGATTGCTGTGGGGTTTTTTGTAATTTATTTATTTATTTTTTTAATTTGTTGATAATGTTGTTATACATAAAAGGTCTTTGGATTATGGACGCGAAAATTCTTCAATGGACGACGGTTGAATATTGAATGACGGACCTGACGTTTGTAGGATGATTTCAATTTAACCCAACAGTTTGGACGCGGACAGTATAGTCCAGTCAAATTGAGGTTTGACCCACCACAAATTGCAACAGAATTGTTTTTGCTGCAGTGCATTTCCGAAAGGTCTCTAGAATAACATACTAAAAGTCTACAAACAGATCTGCATGAGAAATATATTAAAAATTTCAAGTTGAAATTTGAGGTATTTTCCGCGAAATTTCAGTGTTTACTTGTCTCTTGCTCCTATAAGAAAACCTTGTACTTGGTACTAAGCGTCAAAGAAATGGGTCATTACTTACACTCATTCCATTCGTTATCATATCAAGGTTATATTCAGCCTTAAATAATACCCTTGCGCGAAAATATAGATGGAGAAATTCAAAATGGCGGATGTATGGGGTCATTCTAAATCTGAACTTTTTACCATTTTCATGACAGTCCACGCAATCTATCTGTTTTTTTTAGCTGGACCCAAAACAAATTGCAACATAATTTTTTTCACTGGTATGCATTTCTAATAGGTCCCCAGAACAACATACTAAAAGTCTACCAAAATCTATTTGGTGGAGAAAACAAAGATACGCCATTTTATAATACATAATAGGCCATTATGCTCCATATAAGCAAGGTAGAATATTGTTTTTTTTTCGTGAATAAGGACAGTTCATCATCCAGAAATCCAAATAATACATGACCCAGGGTACAGTATGCCATGGTGGTGAAAACATGTGTCTTCTCGGTGGATTTACTCATAAGCGTAGATAGCAAACTGATAGTTCAGCATCAGGCTATATGAACTATACATGGTAATATTCAGTCAGTTAACATTTTTGCCATTATCATAATCATCTGAAAGAGGAATTCTCTTCCAAAATAAATGAAATGACAACAATGATTTATCGCAATTGTGTGTCAGATATGCTTTGACGAAAGAATAATAATTACGCAGATCCTATCATCTAATTAACAGACAAATAATAATCTAGATTATAGGCAAACTTGATGTTCTACCATGACGTTCTACCATGCCATTTACCATGTTTCATTTTACATTTTCAACAATATAGGCCATGCTCCTACAGATGCATCTTCTTCAGCTGCAATCTTTCTTGCAGTTGCACCCGATAACCTCAAAGAGTGCCAGTGTAACTGGTGGCAGTTCAGTTTTCACAGAGAGAAGCCGTCCACCGGCATTCTTGTGACTGCAATGGATGGTCTTCCCCTTTCCACCTTAAACACGCGAACCTTGATACTTAGCTGATGCTGATGTTGGTGGAAGGTTTTGTACCTGTACATATATGGTTCGTTTTCACAGAAACGCTTGTATCCCATGCAGCCAATTGCTTCGTCAGGGTCACCATTGTATAAACACACAAGCACCTGCAATAGATAACCTTCATCGGGAATCTCAATGGCCTGGTTGAACACTTGGCGAAATAGCTCAGTGAGCGTTGTTTTCTTGACGGCCGCACATTTGCCAATGCCATATGGTCAGTATACTGTGTCACAGCCCTAAATGGCATGCATAAGCAGCATATTTGTGCAGACTTACATTCCCAGCACAGCCTTTGTCTTCTTAACATTCCAAACTATCCGTTTCTTTGCATTCTCTCTTGACTCTGGCTGAAAGTAGATATCATCCATGTCTGCATGAAAATAGAGCAGAACTAACAGGTCAATATCATCACCAACCAAAGTTTTTATGCTTTCAGTCGATTAAACGGCAGCTTTTACAATAAATACATCTGCATATGAAACATCCCGCCCTTTCCAACTGGTCACTCATAAGAGTAATGAACTGCTACTTGTTGACGTTGTTTGCTAGGTCTTTCTTTGACTGAATTTATTTATTTATTTATTTATTCAACTTATTTATAGAGGGTGGTCCTTTCAACCTTAACGGCTGCTCTCCCAAGGAGCCCTCTATCACACACAGATACATGACTAATTAACAATAATAAATTAACAATCAAAATAGAATTTACATGAATCGAGCTAAAAAGACAAAGGCAAAAAACCAGACTAAAACTAACCTTTACATGAATCGAACTAAAAAAGACAAAGGCAAAAAACAGACTAAAACTAAACTAAAAGTACACTGCTAAGATCTGGAATATTTTGAAATATTTTCTTAGCCGTATTCATCTTAAAATCGATCTATTTCATCATGGATTAAGCAACTGCCTCCGATAAAAACGTTTGAATTTGTCATAAGTTGTGGCATGGCGGACATCTAATGGTAAAACATTCCAGATCCTGGCAGCAGAATATTTAAAAGATTTATCTAAAAATGTCGTATTGGAACGAGGTAAAACTACATTATCTCTCCCTCTTGTTCCATATCTGTGAACTTCATTCACATAAGTATACCTATTTGTGAGATATTGTGGTACTAATCCATTTAAACATTTATACATCATGCAAGCTTTGTGGTAATTAATTCTGTTGGTAGGGTAACTCCAATTTAAAGTGCTTAAAACATGTTCACTCGGCGTTCTGGGTTTAACTTGCAATATGATTCTACCAGCTCTACAAATTAATTGTTTTACCCTGGTTACATTACATTTGGTACCATTGTCCCAAACGACATCAACGTAATCAATTACAGGCTGGATAGTAGTTTGAAATATTTTCTTAGCCGTTTCATCACTCACATAACGTCTGATTCTCTGTAACACTCCTAGTCGTGACGATACTTTGTTACACATTTTCTCGACATGAGATTTCCAATTTAATAATGGGTCAAAGTATAAGCCTAGATATTTAAAACAATCGGTCTGGCGAATCACTTCATTGTTAACAGTTAGGCTGATCTCACCATCTCTAGAAACTCGGTGTTGTGAGCCAAATACCATACATGAAGTCTTTGAAACATTAAGTGTCAGTTTGATATCAATAAGCCAGCTTGTGATATTGTTAAGATCCGAGGACAAAGCAAGTTCAATCTCTGTTGTTGTTCTAGCTGAAAAGAATAATGCCGTGTCATCAGCATATAACACTACTTTACTGTTATTTACACATGATGGCAAATCGTTTATGTAAAGGGTAAACAGAAGTGGTCCCAAGATGGAGCCTTGAGGGACACCATAATCAATTATCATTGGATCAGACAGAACCTCGTTCCGCACTAACTGTATCCTGTTTACTAAGTAGGCATTGAACCAGTTCATTTCAGTCCCCTTTACTCCCATTTGGTGGAGTTTTCGTAGCAATATAGTTCTGTCAATGGTATCGAAGGCCTTTTTCAGGTCTAGAAATATGGCACCTGTTAGTAGGCCATTGTTCATGTTTTCATACAAATAATCAGTTACATCGATTAAAGCTGTTGTAGTCGAGTGCTTGTCACTACCGGGGCCGGAGAGTTTGGAATGTCAAGAAGACAAAGGCTGTGCTGGGAATGCGGGTCTGTACAAATATGTTGCTTGTGCATGTCATTCTGGGTCGTGCCACAATATTCCGGCCATATGACATTGACAAAGGTGCTGCCTTGAAGAAGACAACTGTCACTGAGCTATTTCGCCAACAAGCTGAAGTGTTCATCCAGGTCGTGGGAGTGCCGACGAAGGTCATTTATTGCAGCAGCATAGAGAACGCTTATATGTTTATACAATAGTATCCCAGATGAAGGAATTGACTTGAGGGGAAGACCATCCATTGCAGCCACAAAAATGGGAGTGGACAATTCAATCGGCTTCTCCCTGCGAAAACTGATCTGCCACCAGCTTCAGGGGTTACTTGAGGTTATCAGGTGGCACTGCAAGAAGGATTGCAGCTGAAGCAGATGCGCCTGTAAGGATCATGGCCTGGATTGTTCAAGATGGTGTGGAGAATGCAAGCGACTGAGTTGTGCAAACTCATCAAACCCAGACCTTCGATAATGACATTGGCGACATTGTGCTGTGAAATATTCCTCAACTTCATGAGGAATAACAATAAAAGACATCAACTATATAAATGATAAGTCACTTCCCCTAATAATATGTGACCATGAACCAGAATGTAAAATGAAACATGGTAAGTTATGCCGTCAACTTTGCCTATAATTCAAAGTATCATTTGTTTGATAATTAAATTATATATTAGGATGAACAACATTTGTCTTACAAACAATTATGATAGATCATAAATGCTTGGTAGATTGTCGTGATATATCTGAACTATTGCTAAACACGACGTTGAATCTAATTTCTCTCTCTCTCCTGATAGGCAAGGTTGCATTTTTTTTTCAACAAGGTACAAACACAAACACTATTGAATGTCGGACCTGACACTTGCTACGTGCTTGCGATAATAGAGTTATATCTTTATAAGTTGGCGGAACTATTGTCTGTGATTGTCATAGGTTGAAAGAAAATATATCACAGCTTGTCAGTTCCCGTTCGGATAGCAATGCTAATAGAAATAATGCCAACTGGCAGGATATTACCATGTAAGATTATACACCCTGGTGCTGAACAATTGTTTTGCTATCTACTTTTATGAGCAAATCCATTGGGAATGCAAATGTTTTCACTACCATAGAATACTGTATCCTAGATCATCATGTATTGATTGGATTTCTGGATGACAAACTGTCCTTATTCAGAGACAAACCAATATTTTCTACCTTCTTATATGAAGCATGATGGTGTATCTTTGTTTTAGAAAAAGTTGTATCTCCACCAAATAGATTTTGGTAGATTTATAGTATGTTGTTCTGGGGACCTATTAGAAATGCATACCAGTGAAAAAAATTCTGCTGCAATTTGTTTTGGGTCCAGCTAAGAAAAAACAGATAGATTGCCTGGACTGTCATGAAAATGGTAAAAAGTTCAGATTTAGAATGACCCCATACATCCGCCATTTTGAATTTCTCCATAAATATTTTCGTGCAAGGGTATTATTTTAGGCTGAGTATAACCTTGATATGATAACAAATGGAATGAGTGTAAGTAATGACCCATTTATTTCACGCTTAGTACCAAGTAAAGGTTTTCTTATAGGAGCAAGAGACAGGTAAACACTGAAATTTCGCGGAAAATACCTCAAATTTCAACTTGAAATTTAAGATATTTCCCATGCATATGGGATTGTAGACTTTTAGTATGTTATTCTGGGGACCTTTCTGAAATGCATAGCAGTGAAATAAATTCTGTTGCAATTTGTGGTGGGTTAACCCCAAAAATGAGCTAGATTTACTGGACTAGTAGCGTGGATACTATATAAACGAGAAAATACTATAGACTAATTTTTATCCCCTTCACATCTGGGGAGGTGAGTAGTATATAAAGAACAAATTGAGGTCTATTTAGGGTCAGATAACTCTGTTTGAACAATTCCTGGTTATTTTCCCTGATTCTCACATTTCTGCCCCTAAATAGGCCCCAATTTGCCCTTTTACTACTTATCAAATTGACGTCACTATGACGTCACATCCGGTCACGTGACATCCGGGGTCACAGGTCACATCCGGGTCAAAAGATCAAAGGTCATGGGGCAGAAACTCTGTTTGAACAATTCCTGGTTATCTGCCCTGATTCGCATATTTCTGGCCCTAAATAGGGCGGAACAAATAAGTAGGTCAATAAGCGCCCAGATCACCTTTCCCTTGGTTAGTGGCACCCTCCACGTGACCTTCTCAAGTTTAAGTGCACAAAGGTCAATACTCCCCAAGATGCTCTTCTATAATGATCAATAAGCCTTTATCTGCCCGTCCAAAGCATCAATGGAATGCACGTCATTAAACAGGGTCCTCGACAATTTCACCAGCATAAATGACAAGTGGGGAAGCCTCAGTTTCTCAATATACGCGGGTCGGTCCGTATTGGCACAAAAAAAGATACACGAAACCATGGGAAGTAAGACTTATAGTAATAAACATAATGTATAGGTGCTGTACGATGTTAGTATGACGATTCTAGGATCAGTGCGACCCCAGGGTCGAGCATTTATTGTCCAGTATATCTCCGCAAAAAATAAACATACAAAATGGCGGCGCTGGCTGTGAGGACTCCCTTCTGACATCACGACATCGGTTGTGCTGCCCTTTGGAGGCAAGGAAGACAACTCTGACTGGGCGAACCCTCTGTGGCGCAAATTCCGGGTCATCTCCCCTGATTCGCACATTTGCGTCCATATGGGGAATGCCTGTATGGGGTATATGTGGGTCATTTGTTTCTTGTGGATTTTACTATGGGTTGTGGGATCTTGTTTTCTTCGTCTCCAGCTGTAGAACACGATGGGAGGGGTCTAGAATCTAAGCGCTGAAATTGTTTGAAAAGTTCCGGTAGGCCTGGATAAGCCCATACTGGCTCAGTGGACAATTTTGAACCTAATGGGAAACCCACACATGCTCATTGCGGTATGGGTTGTGGGATCTTGTTTTTCACGTCTCACCACGTAGAACACCTTGAAATTGTTTGTCACTGTGCGCGTGCGTAGTAGGTAAATAGCGCTGGGTGGACGTTTTGGAGTCTATGTGAGCCCCTAGTGGTTCGATTGGGTCGAGTGGGGTGTCATACTGAAGCACACGTGAGGGAGCATCCGACTGGATGGGTGTGACGTGGAGCTGAAGTCATTCTGCGCATGCGCAGTAGACAAAGTGTATGGAAATAGACGTTTTGGGGCCGAGAGGGGCCCCTAGTGGTCCGATTGTGTCGAGTGAAGTATCGGTGTGTAGCATACGTGAGGGAGCATTCGACGGGATGGGCAAGACGTGGAACTGACGTCATTTTGTGCATGCGCAGTAGACAAAGGTTATAGAAATAAACGTTTTGGGACCGAGGTGGGCCCCTAATGATCCGGCTGGATCGAGTGAGGTATCAGTGTGAAGCGCTCCTCCAGGGCGATCAAGTCATTGGTGCGTGCATGTAAAGTTAGAAATTCTCCCGAAAATTTAAAAAGCGGAACACGGACTTTACACCTAAACCATGGAGAATCATGGATATTTTGGGGCCAAAATGGTCCAAATGAACTCCCAGAATGAGTAAGTGAGTGTGACGTGCCCAACGCCCGTCTTAACGCATGGACGCACTGACGATGGTGAGTGAGTGGTCCGACTTGGCCGTGTGAGGCCTTATTTTGAAGTTCTCTTGGGATAGCTTCGGATTGGACTGGTGTCTTGTCCTGTTTCATTATACTGCGCATGCTCTGTCTGGCCGTGGTATAAAAAGCACGCATTTTGGGGTGCGTGGGGGTGCGTTTGAGCGATTGAGGGACCAGTCTTGCCGAATGCGTCGTGTGACGTGTCAAAGTGGAGCTTTCGTGGTATAGACCACGACTTGAGGGATGTCCACGTCATCTGTGACGTCATCAGTAGGAGTGGTAGCCAAAGTGGGCATTTTGCGAGTGTGAAGGAAGGTGTTTGGGGTAGAGATGGCCCATGTTTGGTCCAAAATGACCCGCTTGGGGTATCCTAGTGACGCGTTCGTGGGGTAGAGTCAGACTGGCGTGTTTTGTATTGGCAGTCACGCCAATCTGCGCATGCGCAGTTGGCGTGTAGTAAGTAAAGTGGGCATTTTGGAGTGCGTGGGGGTGTGTTTGAGATAGACATGGACCATTCTCGTGTGACGTGTCAAAGTGGAGCTTTCGTGGTATAGACCACGACTTGAGGGATGTCCACGTCATCTGTGACGTCATTGGTGGCGTCATCAGTAGGAGTAGTAGCCAAAGTGGGCATTTTGAGGGTGTGAAGGAAGGTGTATGGGGTAGAGATGGACCATCCGCTGTCCGAATGCGTCGTGTGAGGTGTCATCTTGTAGCAACGCCCGCCAACGCCAAGTTTAACGCTGCAACACCCTGGTGAAATAGCTCAGAAGCTCTGATTTTCTATGTATTCCATGGAATTGTCACTAATTCATCGAAATGCTGTGACGCCCGTCAACGCCCGTCTCAACATCTTAACGCCTTATCTTAACGCCTTAACGCCCTATCTGAATGCCTTAACGCCTTATCTTAACGCCTTAACGCCATGATTTGGAGAGATGAGAGAACACAGCAACAATGAAGACAATCCAATCATTTTATTATCCCTCCAGTACATCATACCCACGCTGTGACGTCATTGGCGACGTAATCAGTACGAGTGGTAGCGAAATTTTGATTAGTCGACCAATACATATGGAATAATGAGGGACACGAGTTAATCCCTATATATACAGACACAATCACACACCACTATTACCACCACCACACACCACTTCTACCACCACCACACACTACCACCACCACCACCACCACCTGGCGTTGACATGCACTCACCCATAACTTGATCGCCCAGGAGGAGCGCTTCACACTGATACCCCACTCGACCCAATCGGACCATCAGGGACCCACCTCGGTCCCAGAAGGTCTATTTCCATATTTCTTGTCTACTGCGCATGCGCAGAATGACGTCAGTTCCACGTCGCACCCATCCCGTCGGATGCTCCCTCACCTATGCTACACATTGATACCTCACTCGACCCAATCGGACCACTAGGGGGCCCTCTCGGCCCTAAAGCGTCTATTCCACACACTTTGTCTACTGCGCATGCGCAGAATGACGTCAGTTCCACGTCACACCACCCATCCAGTCGGATGCTCCCTCACGGGTGCTCCAGTATGACACCCCACTCGACCCAATGGAACCACTAGGGGCTCACCTAGACCTCAAAACGTCCACCCAGCGCTATTTACCCACTACGCATGCGCACAGTGACTTTTTCAAAAAATTTCAACCAATCGCTTCGGCAGCCCGCCCATCGTGTTCTACGCGGTGAGACGTGAAAAACAAGATCCCACTACCCATACCGCAATGAGCATGTGTGGGTTTCCCATTAGGTTCAACATTGTCCACTGAGCCAGTATGGGCCTATCCAGGCCTACCGGAACTTTTCAAAAAGTTTCAGCGCTTAGATTCTAGACTCGTCCCATCGTGTTCTACAGCTCGAGACGAAGAAAACAAGATCCCACAACCCATAGTAAAATCCACAAGAAAAAAAATGACCACCTCATACCGGCATTCCCCGTAGGGGAGGGTGGGGACACATGGGAGAGGGGAGACTTGGGACACCCCTTATTTGGTACCCTTGTGAAAGCCAATGGAGACTGAGCTTACATGTGCTGTTTGGTTTCCATACCGCCTCTCACATTTACCATTCTGGTGTTTTCTGGAATCACTGAAGTGAGTAAATCTTTCTTTTTGTGTTTTTTAACTTGAAAAGATAGATTTTGGAGGCCACGCCCATTTGTTTATACAGTGCAATATTAGGTACATGATGCCGATATTTTGGCACAATTATTGTCTTTTATATATATGTAGGTCACACATGACACTGACCGAATTGGTGAGTGCATGGACAGTTGAGCGAAAAATCGACATTTTGCCAAGTTGGGCCCCCTGGGGAGAGCTGGGACATAATGTCTCCATTAGGGTGTCCCATCTCTCCCTGCACTTTTGAGGGATATTGCGATATATATGGTATTACTTTCTGTCGGCAAAGTGATAATTTTTTAGCAAGTTCACATTTCCATGTTAGGCCATTTTTTTTTTCAAATAAAAAAGTTAGTTTGATTGCATTCAAGTGTTTACCTCGGTTGTCCCATATCTCCCAACTTCTTGTTCCATGTCTCCCGACACTGTCCCACGTCACCCCCAAAATACACTGAAATGAAATCATCTCCACATCATAAGACACTCGGTTTGGTGTCTTTAACACTATGGCATTGCATGGGTATTCTTCCCAGGTTGGTGCATGGCACACATTGATTTGCACAACTAAATACTTTGGTCCGGATGTGAAATAACGTGATGTCACAGTAATAGTGTCCCAGGTCTCCCCACTCTCCCCTATAGATGCAAATGTGCGAATCAGGGGAGATGACCCGGAATTTGCGCCACGGAGGGTTCGCCCGGTCAGAGTTGTCTTCCTTGCCTCCAGAGGGCAGCACGATCGATGTCGTGATGTCAAAAGGAAATCCCCACAGCCAACGCTAACCAAGGGAAAGGTGATCTGGGCGCTTATTGGCCTACTTATTTGTTCTTCCTATTTAGGAGCAGAAATGTGCGAATCATGGCAGATAAACAGGAATTGTTCAAACAGAGTTATCTGCCCCATGACCTTTTGAGCCCGATGTGACCTGTGACCCCGGATGTCACGTGACCGGATGTGACGCCATAGTGACGTCAATTTGATAAGTAGTAAAAGGGCAAATTGGGGCCTATTTAGGGGCAGAAATGTGCGAATGAGGGGAGATAACCAGGAATTGTTCAAACAGAGTTATCTGCCCGTAAATAGGCCTCAATTTGCTCTTTATATACTACTGAGGTGATTGACAGAAGATAAGGCTGGGTCATCAACCTTTCCGCTGATGAACAAAAATCTTCGGCTCCTGAGGGGTCTCTGCAGTTGGAATAAAAATCCTGTTAAGACAAGCATATGCATCCAGCAGTGCAAACCGTAGCTCTGTTCAGAAGGATAGTGGTGATGTGTGGGGGTAGGGTACATGATTTAGACCGTTTCTATGATCTATGATCTTGGATACTTTTCCCTTCAGATTACTTGCTTCAGAGCAAACAAACTTGATTCAAATGTAATTTGAATATCGACAGATGCAAGGTCGAAATGTCGACAGTAGGGGAGATTGGGGTACACTGGGACATTTTTCACCTTTTTGCAAAAAAATGTTATTATTGCCCTGTAGTCTAGCCTTGTATACTCTCGTTATAACTTATATTTATTATGACATAGTGACACAAAAGAATCTGAAATATCTGTTATACTTTTCTCCAAAATTCTGTTTTAAAAACGTAAAAAAATGTGTCCCAGTTTGCCCCACTATGGGGTACTCTGGGACACCCACTGGGGTGCGATGGGACAATAATCAAAATACATTTTATAAGAAGTATATACTAATATGTTTCATAGGAGTTTAGAAGATTCAACAGCGGTGGTTAAGTTAGTTGCTATTTTAGGCCCCTGCTTTACTTAAAATATTTCCCAGGAGCCAAATTTGAGGAAAAAATTATTTTGTGTGATTCTCATCCCAACGAAAGCATTTGACTTTGAAAGTTTTAGTAAAACTCATCAAATCTGATAGGATTGGCAAATACTACCATCTAGGAAACAAAATAATGCATTTTGATGGCATTTTAGGATGAAAAGAAATTCCACCATTTGATTATTATCGTCCCAGTGTGCCCCGGCAAAAGTGTCCCACTCTGCCCCACGTGCATGATATATTCCTTTTTATGACAAAAAAAACCTAATACATACAGCTGAGATAAAAATCGATATAATTAAAGTGTACCTTTGTCCATCCTCTCTCGGTAGTAATGAAACAGCAATGAAATACTGCTGAAACTTCTCATAACGAACTATCATCCTCAGTCCTAAAAATGTACTTGGACTGCTCAAAAACAGTTTTTGTGTCCTTAATTTTTTACCAATGATACATGTAGATTTTACTTGTAATCAATATATAAGTTGTATGGGGTGATAGCTTTCTGCTGATAGTAATGTTATGTGCCTCTTGTTATTAACAAAAGAGCTAGACGGCTTGTCCCACTGTGCCCCATGTCCCACTGTACCCCAATCTCCCCTAGTGAGAAGACGGAAGATTCCCGAGTATGGGCATGTGGTAGACAAATAAGGCATCATGTCTAGACATGGGCCGTAGTAAACGTTCTTCTCCAGACAGTTCAAAGGATTGCTCCCACTGAATAGTCTGCTTTTTGTCGGGCGGCTGCGAATATCAACAGACCGTCTCACAGAAAGATTGTAAATATCCAACAAAACGCCAATCATTGATTAACTGAATAGACAGAATTGCCATGATTGGCTTATTTAGTGCAGCGGATAATCATAACAATTGTGCAAATTATGACTAAAGCATGAAATTTTTACCAGTGTTAGTACATACCATAAGGTTCATTTTAAGATCGGGAGGTAAGTCAGATTTGACCTCTGAGGACCGTGAGAGGTCAATGACCTCAATTACATTTTTTCACGATTCTGGTGCAGTTTGTCCGTTTTGGGAATCATTAGAAAGGTATGTTATGATTATCTGCTGCACTTTAATTTTTAATGTGCACTGAACAAAGGCTATATGCTTAAAGTACAGTGAGGTCAGTGACCTCAGACACATATATAGTACATACCGGTACATGTAACTCAGACGCATTATCCATATAGACGCATAAATGCCAAGGTGTCTGATTGCACCTAACAGTCTCCCGAACATGCACATAATGCAGTGCACTTGAGTGCAGCCTTGGTGCACTTGCAGCGGCCGGTACATCCCTTCTTGCAGTTGCAGTGGATCAGTTCGTGGCAAGATTTTGATGCCTCTGGCAGTGTCGTCCAAAGAGGCTGCCACCCAGAGGCCTCCTTTGTCCAGCCCCAGTCAGATGGGCTTGGTAACTCAGGATTCAGGACCAGAGTTTGGTTCCAGCAGTTGGCCTGGAGAGATGCACGTTTGATGTGCTGCTGGAGTGCTGCCTGCGTTGGGGGAATGTTTTCTAGAGCCCTAGACTTGTGTGCGAAGAGCTGTTTCCTAGCATCGTTCACTTCCATGATGTCACTGGTGCGGTCATACATCAGCACAACGAAGCGCTCCAGCAGTGACATGGACTCCTCACTGACATCACTTGGCATGCGTAAGAGTTCTTCAAAGGCATCAGTCACCTCTGGGAACACTTTCCAAATCTCCCAGGCAGTCTTCTTCCCTCTGCCAGCGAATGAAGACACAGTGTCGCACCCTGTGAGGGCATGGAAGATGGGGAGAGTAGCACATTGTCTTGGGTTCATGGCGGCAGCCAATTGGTGAACAGCTATGTACCGGAAGCTGGATCCAGTACCAAGAGCTATCCACAGCTCGTCAGGATTGATGATGTTGAAAGAAGCCACAGCCAGTACCACAACATCAGTATCCACAGTGCGTATGACCACCTTCCTCATCCCCTTCTGCACAGCATCTGCCACATGTAGAAGCATGCGAGTGTCCGCCTCCTCGTGTGAACATGGGGCGAGGCTGGTCAAGTCGGACTCGGCAGGAGAGCACAGGACCTCAGTTCCACATGTTGCATACATTTCCTTGCCATCAGCTATTGGAAGACGAATGGTCTCTCGTGACATAAGGTTCATTTTAAGATCGGGAGGTAAGTCAGATTTGACCTCTGAGGACCGTGAGAGGTCAATGACCTCAATTACATTTTTTCACGATTCTGGTGCAGTTTGTCCGTTTTGGGAATCATTAGAAAGGTATGTTATGATTATCTGCTGCACTTTAATTTTTAATGTGCACTGAACAAAGGCTATAAGCTTAAAGTACAGTGAGGTCAGTGACCTCAGACACATGTATAGTACATACCGGTACATGTAATTCAGACGCATTATCCATATAGACGCATAAATGTCAAGGTGTCTGATTGCACCTAACAGTCTCCCCGGCTCATGCATAATGCGGTGCGCGGTCAGCAGTTGCGCACTCCGCAGCAGCGCCAGTATCCTTCTTGCAGTGGATCAGTTCGTGGCAAGATTTTGATGCCTCTGGCAGTGTCGTTAAAAGCCAGGAACCTTTGATCAACCCCGAATCAGAATCGGGCGGTGAAAACTCCAGGTTCAGGATTCCAGGAGGTTTGGTTAACAGACCAGCTGGAGGAGGGAGATTTCATTTGATTCATTTTATTTACACAAGATCTGTTGCCTTTGATTGGGGAGATGAGCTCCACAGAGCCTGAACTTTGTGTGCACGAAGCCATTCCACTAAGCCTCAATTCCATTTTCAAAAATGGTTATCCCATGATTGCAGTTCAGCATCCTTTTGATGAAGAAGCATGCGGCACATCAGCAGCACATCAGCACGATATGGCATGCGTAAGAGTTCTTCAAAGGCATCAGTCACCTCTGGGAACACTTTCCCAATCTCCCAGGCAGTCTTCTTCCCTCTGCCAGCGAATGAAGACACAGTGTCGCACCCTGTGAGGGCATGGAAGATGGGGAGAGTAGCACCTTGTCGTGGGTTCATGGCGGCAGCCAGTTGGTGAACAGCTATGTACCGGAAGCTGGATCCAGTACCAAGAGCTATCCACAGCTCGTCAGGATTGATGTTGTTGAAAGAAGCCACAGCCAGTACCACAACATCAGTATCCACAGTGCGTATGGCCACCTTCCTCATCCCCTTCTGCACAGCATCTGCCACATGTGGAAGCATGCGAGTGTCCGCCTCCTCGTGTGAACATGGGGCGAGGCTGGTCAAGTCGGACTCGGCAGGAGAGCACAGGACCTCAGTTCCACATGTTGCATACATTTCCTTGCCATCAGCTATTGGAAGACGAATGGTCTCTCGTGACAGGAAACCAAAGAGCTCAGTCTTGTTTTGATCAACACGAAGGAAGTCCTTCCAGTTCTTAGGCATGACGGTAGAGGGAGCCACTCTTTTCCTGACGCCCTCTTCTGTCTGGTCGTGCCTTTCAGGCTGTCAGGTAGATATACATCCCAGACGAGGTCCAGTCTGTGGACCTTTTCCAGTTGAGTGGAGATGTAAGGTGCAAAAACTATGTTCACATACTCTTGAAAGGTCTTTGCCGCTACAGGATTGAGCATTTGAACAATAGCTGCTCCGTCAAGGATTGTGGCATCAACCACAGGTGCGCTTGTGGTTTCGGTTTGGTCTGATTTCAGGCAGTGTAGTAGATCTGCTTTGACTGCAAGGCGCAGTTTTCCTCCTGTTGATAATGCAGGTGGGGCTGCCTGGTTCTCGTGGGAGAAGAACTGGTCAAGATCCCCATCACGTGATTGACATGCAATATACAGCCTCGAGAAGAGACTACAGTCACTCTTCACTGCGGCGAGTTGCATCTGCTGCTTTGACTGCGTCTTGGTCTGTGGTCGACTGAAGAGTGGCAACTTGTTCTTGGGCAGTGTGTCTGTAACTGGCTTCGTGCATAGTTCCAGTCTTTCTTTAACAAACTTTGTGTATTGCTCCTCACCAAGGGACTCAATCTTCCTCACAGTTTCTGCCACTGGGGTTTCCATGATGTCTCTCGTGTCAAGGACCAGTAGATCTTGAGTATTCTCTAGGAAGGGACTGTAGTCTCTTCTCGAGGCTGTATATTGCATGTCAATTACGTGATGGGGATCTTGACCAGTTCTTCTCCCACGAGAGCCAGGCAGCCCCACCTGCATTATCAACAGGAGGAAAACTGCGCCTTGCAGTCAAAGCAGATCTACTACACTGCCTGAAATCAGACCAAACCGAAACTACAAGCGCACCTGTGGTTGATGCCACAATCCTTGACGGAGCAGCTATTGTTCAAATGCTCAATCCTGTAGCGGCAAAGACCTTTCAAGAGTATGTGAACATAGTTTTTGCACCTTACATCTCCACTCAACTGGAAAAGGTCCACAGACTGGACCTCGTCTGGGATGTATATCTACCTGACAGCCTGAAAGGCACGACCAGACAGAAGAGGGGCAAGGGCGTCAGGAAAAGAGTGGCTCCCTCTACCGTCATGCCTAAGAACTGGAAGAACTTCCTTCGTGTTGATCAAAACAAGACTGAGCTCTTTGGTTTCCTGTCACGAGAGGCCATTCGTCTTCCAATAGCTGATGGCAAGGAAATGTATGCAACATGTGGAACTGAGGTCCTGTGCTCTCCTGCCGAGTCCGACTTGACCAGCCTCGCCCCATGTTCACACGAGGAGGCGGACACTCGCATGCTTCCACATGTGGCAGATGCTGTGCAGAAGGGGATGAGGAAGGTGGCCATACGCACTGTGGATACTGATGTTGTGGTACTGGCTGTGGCTTCTTTCAACAACATCAATCCTGACGAGCTGTGGATAGCTCTTGGTACTGGATCCAGCTTCCGGAACATAGCTGTTCACCAACTGGCTGCCGCCATGAACCCAAGACAATGTGCTACTCTCCCCATCTTCCATGCTCTCACAGGGTGCGACACTGTGTCTTCATTCGCTGGCAGAGGGAAGAAGACTGCCTGGGAGATTTGGAAAGTGTTCCCAGAGGTGACTGATGCCTTTGAAGAACTCTTACGCATGCCAGTGATGTCAGTGAGGAGTCAATGTCACTGCTGGAGCGCTTCATTGTGCTGATGTATGACCGCACCAGTGACATCATGGAAGTGAACGATGCTAGGAAACAGCTCTTCGCACACAAGTCTAGGGCTCTAGAAAACATTCCCCCAACGCAGGCAGCACTCCAGCAGCACATCAAGCGTGCATCTCTCCAGGCCAACTGCTGGAACCAAACTCTGGTCCTGAATCCTGAGTTACCAAGCCCATCTGACTGGGGCTGGACAAAGGAGGCCTCTGGGTGGCAGCCTCTTCGGACGACACTGCCAGAGGCATCAAAATCTTGCCACGAACTGATCCACTGCAACTGCAAGAAGGGATGTACCGGCCGCTGCAAGTGCACGAAGGCTGCACTCAAGTGCACTGCATTATGTGCATGTTCGGGAGACTGTTAGGTGCAATCAGACACCTTGACATTTATGCGTCTATATGGAAAATGCGTCTGAATTACATGTACCGGTATGTACTATACATGTGTCTGAGGTCACTGACCTCACTGTACTTTAAGCTTATAGCCTTTGTTCAGTGCACATTAAAAATTAAAGTGCAGCAGATAATCATAACATACCTTTCTAATGATTCCCAAAACGGACAAACTGCACCAGAATCGTGAAAAAATGTAATTGAGGTCATTGACCTCTCACGGTCCGCAGAGGTCAAATCTGACTTACCTCCCGATCTTAAAATGAACCTTATGGTATGTACTAACACTGGTAAAAATTTCATGCTTTAGTCATAATTTGCACAATTGTTATGATTATCCGCTGCACTATATCTGCCTTTCTGGCTACGTGTTCGATCACTACGATGATCTCGATTCAGAATAGATGAGTAACGTTTCAAAACAAAATTTGTCTTCAAGGTTCTATATGTTCTGAGTTTGTTACCATAAGCTATGTTGGAGCGGTTGGTAAAATATTCTCCAGTCTACCAATTACAAAATACAGAGATAGAGAAACTTGTTGCAGCTTTAGATACTAGACCACCAGCAGATAAACGTGTTTTCTGTTGATAGCAATGACCCAGGTTTGAGAAAGACAACATACTTTCAATACATGTTACTCAGGTTTTCTTTCCTCGGATATCCAATTTGACAGAAAAATCAATAACCTTTTTCACTGAAATATCATCCGGCATTTCAAATATAAAGGATGCCAGTAGTTAAGCATTAAACAAAGTTAATTGCCATAGGACGTCGTCCAAGTTCAGCCAAATTCTCGCAGTTTGTACATTTGGAGTTGACCTCCAGAACGTACTTACACATCTTCATGCACAACTCGACTTGGCCTTGTTAGATCAGACCACCAACAATCATTCAAATATGTGTGTAAAACCTAGTTCTAAACGACTCGGCGTACGGTCACGTATTCTTTCAGTAGTTACGTCATTACTCTCGATATGGCGGTTTGGTGACCAATCAACGATCCACTCATATGACACATTTCGAAATTCCAATATATTCGCCGTCAAAGACGTTTCCTATCTATTAGAAATTATTTAGAACAGATATAACAGATATATCGAGGCTAATTCGAATGTGAACCGAGAAGTGGATTTGTGTATGAAGATTGTATTTACAATACTTCAAGATAAGTTTTCCAAGCGGTTCATTATTAAGTAAGGTATCTAAAAATGCTTGTTCTCAAATTTGTGACAATTGAAGATCCCCATATTTCTAAGCAGTAGAATAAAATAGGCTTTTATAATATGATCAAGTATATGCAAATAAGTAGAGATTCTAGGGGCTAACAAGAAAAACGTTTTCGAATTTTGAAGAATGCTTTTGGTGCCTTGCAATTCAGTTTTCAATTTCCAGATAGGTTAAACGTAATTCCTACATATGTACGATTGTACTGTGACAATTTGGGCATCATAAAGACAAAACGATATTGGGGATCTTCCATTTCTACAGTTAAATGCCATAGGTTTTGTTTTAGCTATGTTCACTTGCAGATTCCATTTATCACAGTATAATAAACTGTGTCCATTATATACATAACAGACGGCTTCACGTATAGAATTACTCACAGCCCCTCCCACTCAACTATATACTTAATATGCCCGACTCAAATCTACCCTTATAATATATGTCCCGAAGCGGCTTTGTTGCGCATAGGAGCATCCAATCGGATACATTCATGTTTAAAATGATACACTTTCACAAAAATAATCAATACATCAATACATTTATATATGATTGTATGTTATGGCGTATAACCCGACCCTCAACTTTCTACTATGTGTTACAGTTGCCTTTCTACCCCCACTAACACGCATTAATAAAATAACCAAGCACATTAGTTTACGAAATAATAGAGAGAACAAGAACTCAAAATATTGTGTAATACATATTGTAATGATGAAATGCTTAATTTCATCGTTTTTCACGTTAGCAGACATTTTCATACATATTTCTTTAGCGTAAAATCCACTCTATGACTGTATATTTAAATTTCGAACTGAGCATCCGTATATTAAATACACAGGAATATGACAGCGGCGAAGTATAACGCGGATCTTTTGTCGAGAGAAATTTGATAGACCTCTGTAGTATTCCGAATCTAAGGTGTGCAGGTTGAATTCTGAATACAAAACTGGCACAGACCGCATGCAAGTTGTTTTTTCAATGTAAAAAATTGATCATTTAATTGCACCAGCCTTGTTGACAGATTAAGACAGGCAGATTTATTCGATGAATACAATATTTAATATTGAAAATTTAATTAATGTTACTTCAGAAGAAACATCGGATTTTGAATGTTGTAAATGACTGATAACAACAAAAATGAATTTCTCTTCTCCATGGAAGGGGCTCCGTAAAGCACACTGTATAGTATGTTCGCTCGATTGAACTTTCTCCGACAACGGCTAAAGGGGTCAATGTTGTTTATGTGAAAATTGAATTAAACGCAACATAGAGTGGTGTAACATAGAGTGGTGCAACATAGAGTGGTGTAACATAGAGTGGTGCAACATAGAGTGGTGCAGCAAAAAGATGTTGAGAATTCACATGATCCCACAGGTCAATATTCTGACTGCATCATATCTCAATGCATCCCAACAACCAGAAATGATTCTTGTGAGGATTGGTATCTCAGTCACGCTTTACTGTACCTGCTCCTCTTGACACCTTGAACGCCATGATCACACGGCCCCTGATGCCGGCTTGAGCGGTATTAGGATACAAATATTCGAAAGCGATGATGTAATAGCCCCATCGTGTTGATCCACTGATAAGCTTGGCATAATGCAGAAGCAAAGTAACTCCGAATAAACTTAATAAACGCATGGTCACAGTCTCAATATTTCGACAAAATTTTATTTGTCATCTCCTGAAGATGACAAATAAAATTTTGTCGAAATATTGAGACTGTCACCATGCGTTTATTAAGTTTATTCGGAGTTACTTTGCTTCTGCATTAATAGCCCCATCATGTCTTCTATTGGAATGCGATAAACTAGGTGACCGTTGGATTAAAGAAACGATGCAGACGGAGAAAATATCAGTAGAATGCAAGATCTTATTCAAAGCACATGTATGTGAGGCCCGACGCCGACCAAGAGATTCATTCTCCACCTTGTGACTGACAATCACTAGAATCACAATGATTTGTACAGATGACAAGCCTCGGGAACTAAACTTTCACCAGCAGAATCTCGCCATATACAGATAACAATTAAACGCAGCATAAAATGGTGGTAGAAAAAAAATGACGGCGTACTGACAAGAATTTATATGATCCACAGATTTTCTGACTGCATCATCTGAATGCATGCCAATCTCTGCTTGGTGGTCAGGAAGACATTGGGAAAGCCTTCACTTTAAATCTATAGAGGTACGACAAGACGTTAACGTTACACTACTGTGAAGCTCAAACTTTGATTTAACGGAAACCATTAAAAATCTCTATCCACACAGAATAAATAACGGTATGGTCCTTCCGAAACGATTTATAGCTGTTTTGTTAGACAGGAAGTTATCCACCGGTAGATAATAGACTGTGCGGAAGGAAGAATATCAACTACATTTTCTCTTTCCGGTTATCACCAATTAGCGGTTTTCATATACCTCGTATTGCTCGCTTGTCATATTGTATTCAGTGATAGACATGCAGTCATTATTAGCCTTCACTCAAAGTTTCTCAAATGTGGCGATACATATCGCATGCTGATAGCAAAATACGAGCGTAGCGTGCAAGATCTATGGCGTTACGTTTCGTAACTTGTGTCTAATTCCGCTTAACCCGGGGCTAGGGGCCGTATGAACTCATGTACTTCAAGATCCTCGTGGTGTTCATATGAACAGTCACAATCAAAGCATGACTGAGATACATCATTCTCTAGATGACGACTTTACAACGATTATTATGGATTAAGAATACTGATCAGCGATACGGATTTTATATTTTTGGAACATCATGATGTCTTGTCGGCATCATTGAAAACCGTTGACCGCTTCTCTCTTGCAGGAAACTAGTTTATGTATACTATGATTGTCCTTTTGAATTTGGTGCTAATACTGTTATATGGAATATGGAATAAGTCTTTGTATTATGGACGCGGATATTCTTTAATGGACGACGGCTGAATTATGGATGACGGACTAGACGCTTGTAATTCTAGCGTGGTGCTTTACTGTACATTGACTCGAACATATCCTGACCTAAATTATCATGAACCGATAACTAAACATGATCAGTGCATCAGTAAATCGGGTTTTCAAATATTTATATTTTGTACTATTTGAGATATTAGATCAATATCGCATTATCACACACAGATTCCGATTAACTGTTTGGAGTGAGACTGACCTTCAAATCGAATTATTCTCTCGGGGTAGCGAGAATTTGATTTTGTTATTTAAAATCGATCAAGCCCAGTAACATTGTTGGCCCATGCATGTATTTGAATACGACATACTATTCTAATGGACGGATGAGAGGTTGAATATTTCACTTCGATGTTATTAGTTTTGAAATGATCGCCCAAAAGCAAATCAGTATGGGAGTCTCCCCGCTCAGAGTTCGATCACACCCTTTCTCTGCTAATACATGCTGACCATTTTGTTATTTGATGTTACTAGTGATTTGCTACCCAGAATGCCTTGACCAATCAAAGGAAGGCTGTTGCGGCGAAAATAAATATTGTATCCAAACTCGTCCGTTTGAAAACTTTTAATTTATGGACATTCAACAGCTTGACCCATTCTCGACTAATGAGAGTTTGTAGTCTGCGGTAAAGTATTTTTTTGGCCTCTATTGAATCACATTTGCTGACCTAATTATGAAGAGCGAATTTTGTGTATTAGTACCAGAGAGCGTCCTTTAGGCCTTATCCACAGACGCGCAGGAGAACGACAAATCGTACAAGTCGTTCAAGTGACTTTGGTCTTGGACCAGATATTCCTTGCAATCACAGGAATATCAGAAGATGTTCATGAGTAATCCGTACAACCTTTTCGAAAATTGATCTTTTTGTTATGATTGACTCTTATTTCCCTGGATAATGAAGCCATACTATATGCATCAATGCTACAGTTTGGACATGAGGAATGATTACACGGAAAACCAACCGGCAGGATGCGAAGCGCGAAGTCAGGATGCGAAGTGGCGAAGGCAGGATGCGAAGTGGCGAAGCCAGGATGCGAAGCGCGAAGTCAGGATGCGAAGTCAGGATGCGAAGCGCGAAGTCAGGATGCGAAGTCGCGAAGGCAGGATGCGAAGTCGCGAAGTTAGGTGCCGTGACTTCGCGCTTCATGTTTTGATTTCGCATCCTGCCTTCGCGACTTCGCATCCTGACTTCGCGCTTCGCATCCTGACTTCGCATCCTGACTTCGCGCTTCGCATCCTGGCTTCGCCACTTCGCATCCTGACTTCGCGCTTCGCATCCTTCGCGCTTCGCATCCTGCCTTCGCATCCTGACTTCGCGCTTCGCTTCCAGTCTTTGCAATGCTTTGTTTTGATTTCGCATCCTGACTTCGCGCTTCGCATCCTGGCTTCGCCACTTCGCATCCTGCCTTCGCGACTTCGCATCCTGACTTCGCGCTTCATGTTTTGATTTCGCATCCTGACTTCGCGCTTCGCATCATGCCTTCGTCTTTCGCATCCTGACTTCGCATCCTGCCTTCGTGTGTCGGTCCAGATTCATTACCACAATACAGCGATGTCCCTTCTCGGCCATCATAGTTCCGAGAGTAGAGCTAGAAATTTATTGTGGAACTCCATTCATTACCCCTCAGTCCATAGGGTTGTGGGGTCTTGTCGTTGCCATGTACGTATGTACGTCCGTCCGTCCGTCCGTCCGTCCGTCAACATGTTCTTGTCCGCTGAATATCTGCAGATCTATGAAGTCAGGCCTGACCAAACTTTGGTGAGAGCTTCCTGAATGTTGACTGATGAAATGATTAGATTTTCAGATGGCTATGATGATTTCATGATTTTAAGTTATTTTTTTGTATTATTTATTGATGGCTTAGCTTTTGCACTGTTATCTATGCCCATCGGGAACCCTTGGTGGCATGTTTCATTGTGACTTTTGAAGGTTCGCTGATACAAGAAAGCCTGGTCCATTCAAGATTCAAGATTCAAGATTATCATTAGATGGAACCCTCAATTCCCATTTATCTTGGAGCTTACTTGATGCTACACTTGTTCAACCTATGCACTACCCTCGGGAGGATTTCCTCATCCATGGGGCACTAAATGTTAAAGTTCTGGACTTTTTCCTATCCACAGCTTCTCAGCCTCATGTGATATGTATGAGATGCATTGTACATTGTTTATTCACACAGATATGTGGAATAACCAAAAATATATTCCTTTATAGTAATAACTAACGGTTTGGTGACATTTTATTTCAGAAGTACAAGAGGAAATAACCGGCGGGGCGTTCCCGCAGTATCGAACCCCTATTAGGTTTGAATTTCGCGTCACCTTAAATGAAGGACAATATTTTTCTTCAATTTTGCTACATCGATTTATCCGAAAGCTTGTGCACAAACCATATTTTATTTCAGAAGTATAATATGAAATATCTGGCAGGAGAATCCTTGCAGTATCGAACCCCTGTTAGTTTGAATTTCGCGTCGCCTTAAATGAAGGACAACATTTTTATTCAATTTTGCTCTTAAATCATTTTACTCCACATCATATGATTTATCCTAAAGCTTTTTGCACAAAACATATTCTATTTCAAAAGTATAATATGAAATAACTGGCAGGGGAATCCCTGCAGTATCGAACCCCTGTTAGTTTGAATTTCGCGTCGCCTTAAATGAAGGACAACATTTTTCTTCAATTTTTGCTGTTAAATTATTCTATTCCACATCATATGATTTATCCTAAAACTTTTGCAGGAACCATATATGTGTCCACACTTTTAACTGGTACAACATAATGCTTCAATTTTTGTCACCAAACATGTGAATGTACCTTGGAAATTATTTAAAACGAGTGATTAGGAGAGCCCATTTTAGCCTGACTCTGTGCAATTTTGAACCAGTTTGCATATCCGGAGCTTATGCCCCCCCCAGTAATGATAATGGTGGGCCTGTGTCAATCACTGTGTTTCTATGCCATTAATTGTTATCACAGTTGTGCAATGCATAAATTGCCACTGATAAAGCTACACTTTCTTGCATGCTGTAATCCCAGCACACCACTCACGTGAAAACAAAGTATATTATATAGGTACAGAAATCACACAAACTGTATCCGCAGGGCTGTATCCAGTGATTTTTTGCAGGTTTCGATCCCAAACTCCCAGTTCCTTTCGTAATTCATTATTGAGAGTCCAATTTTTTTTAGTGAATTTCGGCGCAAAGAGCCTGTGGTCAATCACAAAACAGAGGCAGGCCTTCAAGTGCCTCCTATATTTCCTATATTTTCCTATATTTTTTAGTCATTCCTATATTTTCCTATATTTTACTCAAAACCTCCTATATTTCCTATATTTTGACTTTTTCTCATGAAAACTTTCATCAATGCTCCGTGATGAGTCAAACTGACGTGAGGAAATACATTTCAAAAATTTTTTTCGCCTCGCTTCGCTCGGCAAATATGAAACATTTCAGTCTCTCTATGCTGAATCAAATAACAGAACAGGTCACCTGAAAGACCATCACTATGACCGCACTCAGTGAAAGTATGGCCTTTGTCACTTAATTGGTTGTTTAGCATGACCTTGATTTTTTAAATACACATGCTAGATGCTATAATTATTTATTATTAATTATTGAATTGCAAACAAATTGTATATGAAAATGAAGAGAATGAACAAGTTTTACTCATGAAAATGTAAATCCCTCATCTATTTTAATTATTTGCCCTCAAAATATAGCTGAGATCTGGTCATGCTAAACAACTTATTAAGTGACAATGGCCCAATTTGATTAAAGTGATCGTAAGCCCTCAAGTCAAGTTTTCATCAAATGAAACACCATTGCGAACAGTGTCGGAAAATATTTATTGTATTTTTTTTTTAGGATTTTATTACACAGAGTAAACTGCAAATAAAGCATGGTTTTTTATGTTGGTCTGTTGACATCATATCTAGGTCCAGTGACGTCACACTGCCTTAATACATATATTTCAAACTTTGTATGCACTTTCCAATTCTTGATTCAAGCTTAATGTGTGCATACTTTGAGTTTCAACACAGATCTCACTGTTCCAACGTGCATGTTTCACCAAAATCGGGGAAATTAAATGCAAGATTCAAATGGACTTGACACTTATGAGTTACCATCTTCCAGATTTTGGTGAAACATTCACATTGGAACCGTGAGTCTGTGTTGAAACTCAAATTATACACACCTTAAGCTTGAATCAAGCATTGGAAAGTGCATACAAAGTTTGAAATATATGTTATAGGTGTGTGACGTCAATGGACCTTGATATGATTGCAACAGACCACCATAGAATACCATGCTTTATTTGCAGTTTACTCTGTGTAATAAAATCGTAAAAAATTACAATAAATATTTCCCCACACTGTTTGCAATGGTCTTTTATTTGATGGAAACTTTACTTGAGGGTTTACGATCACTTTAAACACCAGAAAACTACCAAGTGTGGAACATACAATGTAGTACAGACCTGTCTTACACTCCTTTATTTCCTATATTTTCGTATATTTTATTCAGAAAATTCCTATATTTCTCCTATATTTTTGCAAATTTCCTCCTATATTTTCACTGTGCGCCATTTGAAGGCCTGCAGAGGCTTATTAACATGAAATTCAATACCCAGCTATGCAATCGGATCGATATTGAGGCTCCCAGAAGCTTTTTCTATGAGTATTTCCTTCAGACATCCTTTCAAATTGAACAACAACAACAGTTTCGTTTTTTGTTTCATTTGAATTTTGGGCGCCCATACGTTTTCCAGAACTAAATTGTTTCTAGATGCAGCCCTGATCCTACTTGACTAATAAAAACGGGCTGAGGGGTCCACGCACCTTTTAGGTGCTTACCTGCAATTCATGTTTGGAAACTGGGGACATGGAGGGTCTTCTTTAACCCATTCTCTCGTCCGCAAAATTTAGGTAGACGCACACGGCGCTATGCAAACCCACAGAGGGGTCTTTCATCATTTTTAGATGGACTGGCATCCTTAATCTGTGGTAAGCCTACTGTACCCGACAGATGATGGTGTCACGAGACAGACAGATCAAGCATCGAAGAATGGGCTTGGGACAATTATCTGGACACACATAATGAAATCGATAGGGCTCTATACGCATGGATCAGCAGTGAAATAAGTAGACAGGTGGACAGACATACGCGACGCCACTAATGAAGAAGGATTTGGATATACGTCCTGCTCGAGGGACATAGACCGAAATTTGTCCACAGATTTTAACAGGGACATTGACTCGTTTGTAGCAATATTTACATAACACATATATACAAACGTCTAGTTCATCATTTAATATTTAGCCGTCGTCCATTAAAGAATTTCCGCGTCCATAATCCGAAGACCTAATTCCTATAATAACGTTAGCATCAAATTAAATGGATAAATCATAGTATACATAAAACTAGGCTGATTTCCTTTCAGACAGAAACGGGTTAACAGTTTTCAATGATACCAGCAAGACATCACGATGTTCCAAAAATATCAAATCCGTATCGCTGATCAGTATCCTTAACCCATATGATATACGTTGTAAAGTCGTTATCTAGAGTATGATGTATCTCAGTCACGCTTTGATTGTGACGGTTCATATGAACGCTATGAAGATCTTGAAATGCTTAGGTTCATACGGCTCCTAGCCCCGGGGTAAGCGGAATTAGACATAAGTTACGAAACGTACGCCATAGATCTTGCACGCTACGCTCGTATTTTACTATCAGCATGCGATATGTATCGCCCAATTTAAGAAACTTTCCGTAGAGGCGCTTGATGATATAGCTCTGTTTTTCAAGTTTCTGCAATAATGTTTTGTGACGTTGATTACATTTAACACTGAATCTAGCGAATGCAACTAGGCGAGATATGTATACGCCATATGCAGGTCCCTCTTGTATATTACTGCCCGGATAGGGATAGTTTACGATGTCGAAATTGTAATCATCTCTTTTGTCATAAAGTCGACGAGAGGGAAGGCCCGCTTCATTTTTAAAGATATATAGGGCTAGGGCTATCTGTAGTTTCCTTCAGGTGGATATGTATCCTTCACTGAGTCATTTATATAGCGATTATCCACAGCGAGAAGATCGGCTATATAGCGTTTGGTGAATGAGAAGGAACGGGTTTTGAATATGTTTTTTAAAGCCTCTGTACATTAGTTGTATTCATAAGAGAACATATATAGGTAGGCCAAAAGGGGTGCATAATTAGTACCCAATGCAATACCTATATGCTGCTGATATATTGTATTGCCAAATTTCACATAGATATTAATGAGGAATTAGAGCAACTTTATAAACAAAGAAGCATCCCATGAATGATATCCCTTGTATGTAGTAGATCTGAAGAATGCTTTATGGCTTCTGACATTAATATATCTGTGATCAGTTTTCTTGAACACAGATACTTTTAATGAACTAAGACGGACCATAAGGTCTTGATGAGAGATTGTAGTATAGAGAGTCGAAAAATCCCAGGTGGATACACGTCGGTACGGTATTTGACCTTCAGCATCAAGTTCTTCTGTAAGACATTTTGAGTTTTCAATATCCACCTACGTTCAATGGGTTCATACTCCATGTAAGAATCACGAGACAATGCATACAATAGCCAAGTCTGGGGACAACAATATGTCTAGACTTGAGCCTTTTCAGCTGCATAAAGACTTGAACAATATCCTCCTACATGAAGTACCTACCGTTCAATGCGAGGGTTCTTAGTGACACAATACCCTTTCCCAAAATGCTTTTACCTCCAGCTTCTAGAACCAGCTATGAATCTAGCTTTGTATGGGGATTTATGCATTTTGGAAGTCCAGTACACCCTCGGTATATCGTTATGGGTGGATGGAAGATAAATACCTCTTTCCTTGAGAGAAGTTCTGTGGTTGTTGAATAAATCTTCCAGAGTAAATTCCTTTTGGGAATAAGTAGACGTATTCGGCGATGGTGTGCTTATACTCAATTCCTAGATCAGCACCTGGTAATAGTAATATATAACATATGGATATTATATTATTTGGAGCTTTGTGTGCTGGGACTATGACGAATTTACTCTGAAGATTTGCTAGAACTTCTTGTGAACAGAGGCTCAGTACTTGTTTTCCTTGGGGAACGGTACTACGGTCAGTATTGCGGACTGTTTGAACGGCCTTGTTCTTGGTGAGGTCCAGCCAATCAGGGAGTACTGTAGGTTCAACTTTTATTCGCTTTGACCACTCAATAACATACTCTTCTAATGCAGTCAGGACTATCTTCTGGTCCGCCTTCAGGTTTATTTGTTTATTTTTCTCGGCCGTCTATATTTAGGTCACTTCATCAGGAGTGTTTTTAGATCCTCATCACTCACTCTATCACTCATGTATAGTACGACAGAGTTTACTAATGGACGATTTCAACCAGTTCAAAAAGCTGTTTCTGAAATGTGCTCGAAGAACCATCTCCTTTAATCCATGTTTTTCAAATGGGTGATTACACCAGATGTCTGAATCAGTTCCTCAGTCTGGCTGTATAAGATACAAAACATCAATAATTGGATCAACGAATATTTGCGAGTGGAAGTCCAGAATATCGCGTTCTTATGAGCGAATTGGGTCTAAAGGCCTTGATCAGTCAATGCGTTTGGTTGATGATCTGTCTTTGATCAATGAATATTTGTGCGTGATGATAGTCAGTCTTGGCTGACCTACATCTGTTTACTTATGAATACGATTTTATGCAGATGGTCATTAAGAGCAAGTAATTACATTCAGCCCGCTTCTTTAAATTCACCAAACGTTATATAAGACGATATTCTTGCAGTGGAGAACCCTAATATAAACGACGCAGAGAAGGAGACTTACCCTCTTTCACTGAATTTGAAGGCGACCACAGATTGGCCGAATGGAACATCATATCTGGATATATATCTGTACAATAACAACAAGAACCTGCACTGGAAGTTTCTCAAATTTGGTTATATATATATCGCATGCTGATAGCAAAATACGAGCGTAGCGTGCAAGATCTATGGCGGTACGTTTCGTAACTTGTGTCTAATTACGCTTAACCCGTGGCTAGGGGTCGTACGAAAACATGCATTTCAAGATCCGCATAGTGTTAATATGAACAGTCACAGTCAAAGCGTGAGT
The DNA here is from genome assembly GCA_036873755.1 of Hanleya hanleyi. Classification (NCBI taxonomy): domain Eukaryota; kingdom Metazoa; phylum Mollusca; class Polyplacophora; order Lepidopleurida; family Hanleyidae; genus Hanleya; species Hanleya hanleyi. Next base: position 64,232 of record JAVTVY010039319.1, on the reverse strand, counting down.
CAAATCCATCATACGCTAAATAACGACTTTACACCGTATATCATATGAATTAAGAATACTGATCAGCGATACAGATTTGATATTATTTGAACATCATGATGTCTTGCTGGCCTCATCAAAAACTGTAGACAACTTCTTTCTTGCGAGATACTAGCCTAGTTTTGTGTATACTATGATTTATTCTTCTAATTTTGTGCTATCGCCATCATTAGGTCTAGGGATTATGGACGCGGTAATTCTTTGATTGGGGCGATATGCAAGAGGTGGGGAAAATTGACGACGTCTGGCGACTGGAAAGCAACCATATGACTCCACAGGAAAGCATTCGTCGACACTTATCATTCAGAACCGAGAATTCGGTGGATTCTCGGACGTAGCTCTAGTATCTCAGCCGCGCTTTTATTGCAGCTGTCCATGTGGAGACTATGAAGTATCCACACGACCCCTAGCAATTAGATACGCTAGGTCGGAAGCTGTGATGACAGATCAGCTAAAAAAACTCATCTGATGCTACTGGATGAGCATCGTGGACGTCTGATGGAGTAAACGCCTCAACATGGGGTAAACCTGGTGAATGGAAGAACATCCATGGAAACTAACCTGTAATGCCCGACGTCGTACGGCTTAAATTTCCCACCAAAACAATAAACCTACATATATTTGTCGAGAGACATGTACAGAGAGCGGACCTCGGGGATACAAATCCACCAGCAGAATCCTACCATATACAGGTACTAAATTGGAGCGATATGCAAGAGGTGGGGAAAATTGACGACGGCTGAATATTGAAAAGCGGAATAGACGCTTGTATTTCTCTCACGTGGGTCAATATTCTCACAGCATCATATCTTAATACATTCCAAGAACCAAAAAGGATTCCTGTGATGATTTGTAATTAAGTCACGCTGTATTGAACCATTTCATTTGGACACCTTGAATGACATGACCACATGGCCCCTGGCACCGACTTGGGTAGCATGAGATATAAATATTCAAGAGAAATGATGTAATAGCCCTATCAAGTCATTTAATGGAATGCGATTAACAATGTGGCCGTTAGATTAAAGAAGTAATAAACTATTCAACGAGGATGAAGAATTTTATTGATTTGGTGACTTCAATGTTGATTTGCTGAAGGACTCTTATGAAAAGCGTTCTTGGATTAGACTCGTCAATGATTATAATCGTCATCAGATTGTGAATACTGTTACCCGTGTTACTGACAAATCTGCTACACTTATTGATTATTCACCTGAAAATGTCTTGGATCCTCGTGTCTCTGTGTAATATCAGTGATTACTCTGCTATACATTTTGTTAGAAAGCACATGAAGCCTCGTTCTCAATCTCACCAAAGGATATCCGAATTCTTTTCTTAATAATATTGATTCCATCCCTTGGTCTGTCCTCGAAGTCTTTGACGATATCAATGATATGATGGCTTGTTGGATTGCCTTATTTTTTTAATGTTCTGAATGCGCATGCTCCTTTGAAACAGAAATTTGTCAAACATCGTCCTGTTCCAGAAGGGTAGTCTGATGATATCGGTGAGAAGATAAAAGTGCGCGATGAAGCCAAACGCAATGGCAATACAGAACAATGCAAAACTCCGAAAAATGGAGTTTGAGCTTGATCGAATCTTCGAAAACTGATTCTTCCAAACCTTTTTGAAGAAAGTAAATTATATCATCGGTTACTTTTGGAAGTACTTTACACAACTGGTCCCCAGCCCAACCCCCGTTATTACATTGACAAATAATGATGACAACATTCAGCCGATACACCTGCTCAACTGGTGGCAGCATTTAATACAGACTTTGTGAAAATCGCAGACCAGTTCCTGAATTAGACTGAAGCTGTTGATTGTGATTACCATAATGTTAGATCCTTTGTTTCGACCCACACTGACGATAATATCCGATTTTCCATTTCGCCGATAACTAAACAATTTGTGTCGGATCGACTAAAAGATCTTAAGACAGGTTCAGTGGGAATGGATGGTTTACATCCCAAATTCTTGAAATTCTCTGCGAATTATATTTCCATCAACCTGACTTTTATTTTTAACAGTGTATATCGTCCAGTACCTTCCCTAGCTGATATATGGAAAATTGTCAAAGTTGTACCACCGTTTAAAAAAGGCGACTTATAACCCCAAAGACTAACGACCTATTAGTATTCTACCCGCACTATCCAAGATATTAGAGCACCTTGTTCACAACCATTTATCTGAATTGTTAGAAACCAATTCTCTTTCACATCAAAATCAGTCTGGATTTCGCAAGTTTGTTTCTTGTCAGACGGCTCTCACTAAATGCTTGGACTAGTGCGATATATAATGGTTTACTTGTTGATGCTTTATTTGTCGACCTCCGTAAAGTCTCCGACCTTGATCATCGCAGAATCCTATTAAAAAAGCTTGAGATTCATAAATGTGACGTATCTGTCTTGTCATTTTTCAAATCGTATTTGTTTAACAGACACCAAATTGCTTCATTTATTACGGCTTTTACAACAGCGTGAACTTTCAACATTATCATATTACTTTTAGAATAACGAAGGATTTCGTATGTTCAATCCATCGCAATGAAGACATTTTTCGGCAGTATGCTGCACTTGTCCATTACTGTGGTTCTTATTGGAGCGTGGTCTTTGAGCAGAAGCCGTTGTCTTTTGTTGTCAAATGTTTTGTCCCACACATGTGATGTTCATTTCCGCCGTATTCGTTCATGGAGTTGACCAGACAATGAAACAATTAAATCAGCGGGCACGGCATGTAGTGCGACGTCAAATTTAACACAGCTACCTTTTCAAAGAATGAGTATGGCGGTATCATAGTTGTATGTCGAGCCCCAATCAGAAAGCAAATTTACTCGGATTTTAGTGCTGTTAATTGTTGCGTTTTATTCTGTTGTCTGTTGAAATACATTGCAGTGCAGATCGTGAACGGAACAATGCTGGACAAAGTCTTTGCTACCTTGAAATGAACAGTCGACGATGTGTCTAAATGTAGACGCCTATCATTGAAAGCCCCAATTTATTGCTCAAATCGACACCTGCTATTGCTTAGCCTTATCTCCCTTTGGAGATTCCATTTGCAGAAAAATAAAAATAAAAGTTGTCTCCCCTTAGGGAGCTCAGTCGGGTTACTCTGGCGCATGCGCACTCCTGATAGCTTCTCTTTCTTCCCGCAACTGCTCGCGAGCGGTTGTGTTTGGACGGAGTTCCTATCGTTGCTAGTTTGGACGTAACCTAGAGTTATTTTTCTAAGCTGGTATCTTGCAGTTTACGTGGATCACAATGTCGGATCTTACTGTCCCTGAAAATTCTAAATCTTGCCGTTCTTGTCGGCGTTTGTGGTCTGTTTTAGACTCTCACTCTTTCACGTGCAAAGGACATCTTTGCTATCGTCAGGCCACGTGTATGGAGTGCCTGAATTGGGACGACGCTTCCTGGAAGTATTATGCCCAGGCGTGACGCGTTTTTGTTACGGGCCTCTGAAGACACTAGTTTATCTGCCGACGAGAGACATCAAAATGAAAGTGCTCTCATCGGGGATTTTAAATTTAACGAGGATCTTTCTGGTTCACGTTTGGAAATATCTTATCGGCTCAGTCCGACCAGGTCATTGTCCTCGTCTATTAGAGTCCCCCCGAGTGGTGTAGTTAGACAGGGTGATATTGACAAATTTCCAGACAGCCTAGGGCGAGGTGGTAAGAACTCGTCTGGCGGACGGTGACTAAATCCGTTTCTTTTTTTGCGACAACAAAGAATCCTGTCTCCAAGCGACCGGCCTTTCCTGAGCGGTCTTTTGTTATCGACGAACAAAAGATTTCAGCTTCGCGGGTTGTTACTTCGCCTAATCTATTGTCGGTCGGCCTGCACAGCCCAGATCTATGGAAAAGGAAAAGCTTCAACGCATTACTTCTTCGCAGGATTACAACTTCTGCTGGGAAGTATTCTTGCTAATTTTTAAACGATAACATATCCATTCATTTCGCTGTTGTTGTTGTTGTTTTGCCCTTGACATGATGCATGTTTCGGGCCTTTCATTTTTGGTAGTGTACGACTATGCATACAATTCAATGTGCCTACCAAAATTACTCTCTTGTTAAATCAAGTGTGACATTTGACCAGAGGACTATTCTGTAAAGTCATGTGACGCAGTCAGTATGTCGGCACCTCTTCCCACTTCCCTTATATGTGTTGTAATTTTTACCTGTATATGGCGAGGTTCTGCTGGTGGACGTTTCGTCCCCGAGGCCCGCCCCCTGTACAGACCTTTTGGTCTTTGATATATGTTGGCATTTGTGGGAAGTTGATGCTGGGTCGACATCGGGCATTGCAGACTAGTCTTTTGTGTTAATTGCCGTCATTTACATCTGACGACGATACAGCTCACCATTCTCCAACGTACGAGTTGTCACAGCGAAACAGCTCACCAATTACCAGTATTCGAGTTGTCAGAGCATTTCCAGCATAGCTCTCTAAGTTTGTATCTAATACCGCTTATGCCGGTGCTAGGGGCCGTGTGGTCATATTATCCAAGTTGCCACATGAACAGGTACAATAAAAGCGTACCTGAGATACAAAACATATCATGAATCGTTAGATTCTTGGTATGTGCTTTAGAATAATTTGACCAGAGGACTATTCTGTAAAGTCATGTGACGCAGTCAGTATGTCGGCACCTCTTCCCACTTCCCTTATATGTGTTGTAATTTTTACCTGTATATGGCGAGGTTCTGCTGGTGGACGTTTCGTCCCCGAGGCCCGCCCCCTGTACAGACCTTTTGGTCTTTGATATATGTTGGCATTTGTGGGAAGTTGATGCTGGGTCGACATCGGGCATTGCAGACTAGTCTTTTGTGTTAATTGCCGTCATTTACATCTGACGACGATACAGCTCACCATTCTCCAACGTACGAGTTGTCACAGCGAAACAGCTCACCAATTACCAGTATTCGAGTTGTCAGAGCATTTCCAGCATAGCTCTCTAGATTTGTATCTAATACCGCTTATGCCGGTGCTAGGGGCCGTGTGGTCATATTATCCAAGTTGCCACATGAACAGGTACAATAAAAGCGTACCTGAGATACAAAACATATCATGAATCGTTAGATTCTTGGTATGTGCTTTAGAATAATTTGACCAGAGGACTATTCTGTAAAGTCATGTGACGCAGTCAGTATGTCGGCACCTCTTCCCACTTCCCTTATATGTGTTGTAATTATCTGTTTATTCGTTGATATCGTGTGATCAAGAGAGAGAACACGCAGAGGGTTTTCTCTGCCATTCACTTACGTTGTTGTTGTTGTGTTTGTCTTCGACGTCACGCAAGTCGAGGCTATGCACTACGTCTTTGCGTATGCACTATGCTTACAATTTTATGTGCCTACCAAATTACTCTCTTTGTGTAAACAAGTGTTATCACTTTATTCGTGATATTTTTTGATCAAGAAAGAGATCACGAGATTGTTTATTAAGAAATTGTGCTATAATTTGGAACACATTTTCTGCTAGTAAATATTGCATTGTTAAATAGTTGTAAGATTTTTTTTTCACAACCACCAAAATTTTCCCGTAAGAATGCTGAATTAGACTTACAGTTCAAATTGATTTGAGCTTTAAATTTATTTCCTCTTACTGAGAAATTATTTTTAGCTCGGGTGTGAGTTTTATTTCCCCGGGAAGACATTAGAAATGTTTCTCGTTCGACGACATGTAGGGTCTTTATAGATCTTTCCCTGGTCTGATGGCCGGGCAAAGATCAAGTCTGGAGTTACTCAATCATCCGTCGCTGCTTGGGTCAGCATAAGACTGTCTCCAGCTGGCGGTCTACTTCTACTTCGTAAGCTACTTTCGTCCGAGAACGATTACCGATAACAGCCTAGTACTCCTAAGCAACGTTCTTTGTCGTTCTTCTTCTACGACTGCTTCGTCCAAAACATCTTTTGGGCTACAGCATTTGTTTGATTTTCATTATTATTCTGTATGATAATTTCATCTAATACATTTGAGGACTTATGGGAAGTTTAGACCTCAAATTGGATGGTGAGTCAAGATTGAACTTTTTTTTTTCATGGGTTTTATTGGGAAACACCGGTTGTCTTCTTTAGAAGCATTTTGATTGGTATATACAAAGTGTGAAATTAATGACCTTAGTTTATCTGCCGACGAGAGACATCAAAATGTAATTGCTCTCATCGGGGAATTTTAAATTTAATGAAGATCTTCCTAGTTCAAGTTTGGAAATACCTTTGTGTCGACGGGCTTTTGTTGGAGTGTACGGGGATGAGGCTACCGGGCGGAGTTGCGCTCAGGATTTACGTTTTACAACGTGAACATCATCTCCTCTGCGTTTTAAATCTCGGCTTTCTTCTTCAGCTGTTTTGTCCAAAACAGCTTCGCGGACTACGGCTGTTCGTTCGAAATCTACTGCGATTTTTCGAGTTTCGGATTTACAGCTTTCGGGTTCAACTTCAGTTGATTTCTTACAACGTCGTTCTTGTACGTCACAACGTCGTTCCCGTTCACCTAAGCGAAGTTTCTCGTACATCACAACGCTGTTCCCGTTCTCCGCTACGTTATTCTCGTTCCACAACGACGTTCCAATTCGCCGTCACGTCGTTCTCATACACCTGTACGTCGTTCTCTTTTCGCCTGTTCGTCGTTCACGTACGCCTAAGCATCGTTTCCGTACGTTAGCACGTCATTCAATTACGTCTGTACGTCGTTCTCGTACATCACAACGCCGTTTTCGTACGCTGGAAAGTCGTTCTCGTACACCTGTTCGACGTTCCCGTACGCCACAACGCCGTTCACTACGTCGTTCTTTTTAACCTCCTTATCAGGGTCGTCAAGTTCGACATTCCCGGACTTCATTTCTGGATCATTCTCTTGATCGATGCGTTTTCATTATCATTTGGTTGACCTCCATCGATTTGCAAGACGCATATCTCCATATACCCTTTCATCAGCGCCCCTTGTTTCACTTCTCCAGTCATGGCGTTTCTCCATCTACGGGGTTTTTCACATCGAGGTTTACATAGGAGATCCGGCTTACTATGCTCGTTCTGTTACATCTCGGGTTCATTCCTCACACTCAGAAGTCAGAGCTGGTACCAGCACAACTTCGTCGTTCCTTTGGGCAGTTTTCTACACTCCCCATCAAGTGGTTTGTCCCCCGGAAGACCGTTGGACTCACATCCATGCATCCAAGTTCGGCCGCTGCAGTACCATCTGTCTCATTATCTTCAGACGCCATCCCTCAATCCATTAGTGCCGGTATTGACGTCTCTACATTCACATCTGATTTGGTGGCAGTCCCGCCATAACGTCATGCGGGGAGTTCCGTTACGATTTCCAACTCCGGATCACCATCTCTACACCGATGCTTTCGAGACCGGTTGGGGAGCCCATTTGGACGGACTGGAGGTGTCCGGCAGATGGCCGTTGTTGGATGCCAGGCTTCATATCAACCTTCTGGAGATGAAGGCAGTCATCCTAGCAGTTCAGCATTGGAGTTGTCGTCTCGTGATTTCGTCCCTTCTCATCGCAACGGACAACTCTATTGTGATTGCTCACATCAACAAGATGGGTACCACCCGATCTTTTTCAACGTTTCGTCTGGTGTGGGATCTTTTCGACTGGGCTCTCATACATTCACTGCCATCTTACTGCTCGTCATATTCCGGGTCGGCTCTATGTATTAGCTGACCGTTTTTCTCGTCCCGACTCCGTGCTTCAGACCGAATGGCAACTTCATCCGGAGGTCTTCCATCAGATCAGGGGCCCTCGGTGGCCGAGTGGTCTAAGGCGCTTCGCTGGTGACCGCTAGCCTCACACCGCTGAACCGGCAGGGGTTCGAGCCCAGCTGGTCCATGTGTGAAAGTTTGTCAGTTACTTGCCGACGGGCGGTGGTTCTCTCCGGGTACTCCGGCTTCCTCCACCAACCAAACTGACTGTCACCATATGAGTGAAACAGCCTTGAGTGTGACATTAAGCCAAATCCCCCCCCCCCATCAGATCAGCAGCATCTGGGAGACTCCCTTGATCGACCTGTTTGCGACGAGGAACTATGCGCAGCTCGTCCCATTGCCCTGTTTCAGGAAGTTCTTCAAAGATTGCTCAGCACGACTGCGTCATCCTGCTCGTAGTTTCGTGGGGGCCTCGTCGTCCGTGGTTTCCGGATCTGGTTCCGCTTCTCACCGCTACGCCACGTCGCATTCCATTTTGGCCCAGCCTGCTGCGTCAACCTCCCGGGATAATCCATTACAACCCGCGGTGGCTCAACTTACACGTCTGCAGACTATCCAGTGTGCACTTACAGTCCTAGGATTTTCAGCAGAAGTTGCACAGACGATGGTTTCAGCCAATCGATCTTCCACATCGCAGCTCTATCAATCGAAATGGGCTTATTTCGTCTCCTAGTGCCGAGAACGTGGCTCCGATCCCGACTCTGCCTCTCTTTCCTTAGTAGCTGACTTCCTCCTTCACCTACATCGAGACAAGAAGTTTCAAATCAGTACCATTGAAGGGTACCGGTCTGCTTTGCCTAGAGTTTTACGTCTTTCGACTGGTATCGACATTGGTCTGAATGACAACATCTCTGCTCTCCTACGTGCCTTGGCATTACAGTCTCGCCGTACTCGACAACTGTTACCGAAGTGGGATATTGGTGTGGTTCTTAGTGTCCTTCTTCGTCCGCCTTTCGAACCTCTACAGTCAGCCTCTATTAAAGCTGTTTCCTACAAGACTGCTTTCCTGGCGGCCTTCGCTTTGGCGTCCAGAGTTTCCGAGCTTCACGCCCTGGAGAGGAAGTCGTTGACCTGGACGGCAGATTAGTCTCGCATTTCTTTTCGTCCCGTCCCTGAGTTCATCGCCAAGAATGAGGCTGTGCGCCAAGGCTCTTGTGCTCAACGTTTGTACTCTATCCCTGCATTAACAGACTTTGTTCGTGGCCTTGATGACGACATCCTGTTATGCCCTGTACGAGCCATACGTCACTACCTCACTCGTACCGACCCTGGTCGGGCATCTCGTCGACTGTTATTCCTGTTTCTTCAGTCAACTGCGGTTCGTGCCATCACCAAGAATACTGTGGCTTCTTGGTTGAAGAAGACCATTAAGTGGACATATCAACTCGCCCTTGACGCTTCCCCAATTCTGGCCTCTGCTCCTTCCCTTGGAATTCGTGCCATCGCTACTTCATGGCCTTTATGGAAGAACTTATTCTTGGACGACATTGTCCAATCCTGTACTTGGAGTGCCAATTCGGCTTTTACCGACTACTATCTATGAGACATGTAAGTATAGTCAGATATAGTGACCACGTTAGGGCCGCTGGTGGCTGCCCAGCATGTGGTCCACTAGCTTTTCCAAACAAAGGGGGGGGGGGGAGGGGGACAACGATCGTCGCAGCAAACCAGTCAGTCAGCCAACTTACAAGACCCGACTCTTAGGTGAGTATGGTTTAGGCATGGCCTTTCTTACTTATTACTGGTTTTACTCTATTAACACCCACTGCGTCTCCACGACCTGGGCTCTCCCTCTATTGAGTAATTGTGTACCACATTTACAATCAGGTTTTGATTTTACTCCACGAGTACCATCAGCGTCTTTGATCCGGGTTCTCTCTGGGTGAGTATTTAGTGTGCTGTAAGCCAAATAGTCAGCCAACTTACGGCATCATCACAGCAAATTACATGTTCACCACAATACATGATCATCTCAACAGGTCAGCCAGTTGCCAACTCACAAGACATCTTACAAGACCTGACACAATGGTGAGTATTGTTTTTAGGTATATTTGTGTCAGTTTCAGATTTGAAGTACAGAGAGTTGATATATGATGGCAATTACGACCATCTTACAAGATCATCACAAGAAAGTCAGCTGCTGTCAACTCACAAGACATCTTACAAGACCTGATACATCTGTGAGTATTATTTCAGGTTTACTGGTGTCAGCAGCAAGGGACTAAAGTACAGAGAGTTGACGTAAGACGGCTTGTGGACTTAGTGGTATAAGATGGGCACCTTGTATACGATGTTGCTGGGATGTACATGACCGCTTCTATCCGTTATACATTGCTTACAGTCTCCATACGATACACACGGTCTGTCTCCACGTTTCGTGTAACATGCAGACTCACACGCCCATAAAGGGAAGCATTTAATTGCAAGGTTGTTGTGTTTTACTGCCCACAATCTCGTGAAGCAAAGGTACTTTCCAAGGTTAGCTATCAGTTCCACTGTGTGTATTTCACCACTGTAATGGACAAGAGCAGAATACTGCAGAACAAATCCTTTATTGCGATGGAATGAACATTCGAAATCCTTTCTTATTCTAAAAGTAATATGCTAATATTGAAAGTTCACGCTGTTGTAAAAACCGTAATAATGGTTGCCTGTCTGATCAATTGCTAGTGATGTCTGGCGTATCGCAAGGTTCAATCCTGGGCCCCTTCTTTTCTTATTATATGTTAACGATCTGCTTCTTTATATTGATGATTGTGGAACAACATTGTTTGCTGATGGTTATACCCTTTCTTGTACTGGCAAAACCACTGCTGAAATTAATTGCAGTCTATACTAGTACTAGTCTATCAGTGAGACTTAATGACGAGGATTTGACATCGACTACAAATGAAAAAAATGCTTGGTGTCCCCATTTCTGAACGTTTTGACTGGTCCGAACATGGTAAGGTTGTTTGCAAACAGATTTCTTTAAAATTATTTTTGTTGAGGAAAATTCGGAAGTACCTGCCAACATCGTTCAGGCTAACCTGTTATAATTGTTTTATATTGCCTCACCTGGATTATTGTCTTAATATTTGGGTTCATACAACCCAGGAAAATTGTCTTAGGGTTGAGAGATTAGAAAAACATGCAGCAAGGTCAATTTTTGACTGTGACTTCTCAACCGCTTCTCTTACCATGTTTTCGAAGCTTTTGTGGCTTCCTGTTAGCTACCGAGTGCAATACCCTAAATGTTTAATTGTTTACAAATCTTTAAATTGTCTCTCCTCGTCTTATCTCACTGATTTCAGAGGTTATTCCAGAACTCGCTCTCATGACGCGTTGTCTTTGAAAGTTCCGTTTAGTCGAACTGCTTTGCATCAAAATTCTTTTAGTGTATCTGTGGCGAATCTATGGAATGACCTCCTTATGCAATACGTAGCTGCAATACTATTCATTCTTTTAAACAATCATGTGCCAAACATTTATATAATGTGTACATTAATCTCTACTTCTTAGAATATTTTGATATATGCTATGGTATTCATTGTAATATTACTTTTATATTGAAGTTGCATTTTTCTCAATTATTATTATTTGTAAATTTTATTGTATATTGTTGCATTTTTACTCTTTGTATGTATCCGTTATTTCGGATGCTACGAAAACTAGTTCTACTGACAGTTTGTCCGTGTTTAAATAAAGATTATTATTATTATTATTAGTTACTTTCATCCTAGTTTATGTAAAATTAATCGGTGGGAAAAATGAAACGGCGAAAATATTAGCAGAATACCTATTAATTAAGGAAACAAAATATGTGAGGCCTGACGCCGACCAAAAGATTCATTCTTCGCTTCGTAACTAAATAATCACTACAATCGCAATAGTTTGTAAACAAGGTAAGCCTCGTGGACGAAATGTCCACCAGCAGAATCTCACCATATACAGATAACAATTAAACGCAACATACAGTGGCGGTGAAAAATATGCCGACGTGCTGACATGAAGTCATATGACCCACAGATCAATGTTCTGATTGCATCATCTGAATGCATTCCAGTCTTTGCTTGGTGGTCAGGAAGACAACGAGAGAAGCCTTCACTTTAAAGCTATACAGCAGGTACGACAAGGTGTCAACCTTGATACACAACTGTGAAGTTAACAATCTGCACTAACGGAAACCATTAAAGGGTATCCTCATTGGAATATTCAAATGGCTGAAAATTATGGAAATACATAATTTAATATGTACTGAAAACAATAGAATTTTTTTCATTTTGTTTCAATTTTACGAAAGAGGAGAAAATAGCCACGGAAAACGCTATTTTGGAAACAGAGTAGAATCAGTGACGTCACGCCTGTGACGTCAGCGGAACACATCAGTCTGACCACAGACACATTCTATATTGACAGACTTGAATTGACTGACCAGTTATGAACATGTTTTTATACTTTCCCAAAGTTTGACCACCCAAACAAGTAGAGTGGTAGCAAACTCAGATAACAGTTCAGATAAATAATAACGTCAACAATTTATCGAATATGAGTAATTTTGGGGGCTAGTTTGACCACGAAGAATTGCATGGCAAGCAGTCCTATATTTCCAGTACCGGTACTGGTACAGACAGTGGATAAATCATCATACACTTGTGATGGTTACTGATGCGATCAGAAGAAAATCTGGAATTCTAGAATATATGGAGACAATTGTGGGACTGTTCTGTGGACTACAATGGAGTATTTAAATCAAGATATTGACGCTGCGAACATGCAAGATCAGTGCATGGTCGAGTTCTGCCTATGAATACACGCGCGTGAAAACCCAACAGATTTGAAAATCAAATTCCACGTTTTAGAAAAGCTGCAACAGCCCAAAGAAACTGAGAAAATTTCAAGCTACTTTAGGTTACCTACTATTCCCCAGATACACTGATATTATCTTGTAAACAGCAGAAATCCTCGGTTTCTATTCACATACAAGTATCACAGTTTGCAGCCTAATTTCAGCGTAGGAAGTATGCATTATGCAGTTCACATGCATGCCAGCGGCGGCGGAAGCTCCAAAAAACTGGGGGTCGACTATCATACCACTTTAGGCGAGGGTCCAGTGTCCGCCTAGGCCCCGGAAGCTCCGCGCTCCTAGATGGCTGTAGACGCGGCATATAAAACGACATATCCTGACTATATAATCAACTGCATTTTGAGATTGTTTTTGTGATTTTTCTCGTCATTTAAAAGAAAAATTAAGTTGATAATTTTGAATGTAAAAAAAGTATGTTTTCTTTCCAAAATTCGAACTATACGCAGTGATCTCGAAGAAATTAACATTTCAGCAGAGGGTTGGAGAGCGCTGCCACGTTTGGAGAGAAAAGTATGAACACAAAAAGAAATAATATGAAACTAAGTTTTAGCTTGATTTTGAACTTTTATAAATCAGCTAATCGTCCAATAAAGCTAATGCAATTTCTAAGTAAATTAACATCTAAAACAGTTATTGGTCATTGCGAACGAAACAGAAGTATGAGCAAATCAGAGCACTTTAAACCAAACAGCAACGTGCCCCTCCAGTGCAAAGTTGCCGCTCTGTGAAAACCTAGCCTACAACCTAGCCGCCGCGAAAAAACCCCGGCCTGTATATCTGGTCACATTAGGACCAAAATCATGAAAAAGTCACTCAGCTTTTGTTGAAACTAGGGGGGCGGGGGGCGGGGGGGCTGAGCCCCTACCCTCTCCAAACGGAGGGGGGCTGCAGCCCCCTCTGCCCCCCCCCCCCTCGCTTCCGCCGCCCCTGCATGCACTCTGCATTGGCTATTCTGAATTGTTTCTGTGTTAAAAATACTAGAAAAATCTATTTTCTAATTTGGATCTGTAAATTATCAGATTTGAAGATGTTTATCATATATAGTTGTGCGAAAGAAGGTTTTGAATAGGTAAAATTCCGAATTGATAGTAGTTCAGCTCCTTTTATTAACATAGGGAGATCGCGTGCCCTTTCTATACTACTCATCGCGCACTACTCATCGCGCATGCGCAGTCGACCCATTCTGCTGTAGGGTGCAAGCCTGGCCCATGGAATCTCTGGTAGTGAAAACCCCAGGTCTCTCGCCCCACCCTATCCCGCGCCACACCTAGGGAGATTGCTCCAGCAAAGGACGTCTTTTCTCCACAGTTTGACTACCTTGAATTCTGGAGAAGAGTTTGTATTTTCTCCTTTCTCTCGACTTATTGAATATTTCAGCTAAGCTTTATTTTCCAAACAACCACTCAGTGTTACAATGAAGCGAGACGAAAGTTTTGCAGTCAATTTTGGAAGCGATGATTGTAGGTTAACTGCTGTCGCTCGCCGGTGAAGCAAACCGTGCTAGACCCGCTATAATTTCCCCGAGCGCCCGTCTCATATGTGCCGCCTTTTCAGTCTTCGACAAACAAAGTTGATAGGCATAATTGTTTTTGAGATAGTAAATGGCGATAATCGTCGATGTCAACGCTTTTCTTGTAAGATTATCATATCTCAGATAATTCGACACAGTACAGTGTAGGCTGTTCATCGATAACATGTATATGAATGTAACGGCAAATGGCGGTTGACGATCCGGAATATAGCTTAAAAAACTCTCGCCTTTTGTGCTAATATTACATATTTTGATGATAAATACAATTATATAATTTAGGAAGAGTGGTGTTGGATGCCCCATTGAACATCCAACTACTTGATATAACGCGAAAATATGGCAAATAAATAAGGGAGTTGTTCAGGTTCTTTCTATCTAAATAGTATTGGCGATTATGGGCGTTCGCGTTATGACGTCATGGGTCAAAGGTTACACGTTCGGAAAGAAAACTGAAAAACTGTCTTTCTTTCGTAAAATACTGGATTTTAGGATTAGAAATGGGAGGGAAGACCTAATACAACCATTTTCTATGACAACAAAGAACTGTTTAAAGCTGAGTGGGTATGTATAGGATGAGGATCCATACAGAATAAATAACTATATGGCCCTTCCTAAACGATTTATAGCCGGTTTGTTGGAAAGGAAATTATCCACCGGTTGGGTGATAAACTGTGCGGAAGAAAGAATATCCGTTACGTACAATTTCTCTGTGGAGTATTTGCTGCGATCACTTATTAACGGTTTCCATACAGCTCTTATTTCTCGTTTGTCATATTGTGCAGTGGACATGTTCACTGATATACAGTCATTACTTTTAGTGTGGAACTTCACGGTACATTGACATGGACATATTCTAACCTAAATCACCATGAACCGATAATTAAACATAATCAGCGGATCAGTAAATCGAGTATTCATATATAAGTATTCGTATACTATTTGAGATATTAGACCAATATTGCATTATCACTAACACCTCCCGATTATCTGTTAAGAGTGAGACGGACCTTCAAATCGAATTATTCTCTCGGGGTAGCAAGAATTTGATTTTGTCAATTAAAAACGAACAAGTACATTTGCCCTAATAACACTGTTTGCCCACCCACGTATTTAACTTTGAATGGGAGGTTGAATATTTCCCTTCGATGTGATTAGTTTTGAAATGATCTCCCAATACCAAATCAGTATGGCAGAATGACACTCTCCCACTCTCACACGCAGAGTTCGAGCACACCCTTTCTCTGCTAATATGTGCTGACCGTTATGTTATTTGAGCCTTGACCAATCAAAGGGAGGCTGTTGCGGCGAAAAAACATTGCACACAAAGTCCGTTTGAAATCTCTTGGTTTATGCACAATCATCAGTTTGACCCCTTTTCGACTAATGACAGTTTGTAGTCTGTGGTAAGGCAATTTTTCTAGCCTCTTACTCTATTGAATAACATTTGCTGACCTAATTATGCGGAGCGAAATTTGTATCTTATTTCTATAGATCGTCAGGCTCTTCAGGCTGCCTTGTCTACATAAGAACAAGAGAAGAACAAATCGTACAAGCCGTTCTCGTGGCTTTGGTTATGGACCAAATATGCCTTGCAAAACACGGGATTATCAGATGACAGTAATCCGTACAACCTTTTCGACGATTGGTCTTGCCGTTATGATTGACTCTTATTATGCCCCCCTCTAATTAGAGGGGGAGGGGAGGTATATAGCGATCGCTTCGCCCGTCCAGGCGTCTGTCCGTCTGTCCATCCATCCGTCCGTCCAGGCGTCTGTCCGTCCGAATTTCTTGTCCGCGCGATATCTCGGTTAATATTTGATGGACAGGATTGAAACTTGCATGGAATGTGGCCAGTGCCTCGTAGTTGTGTAGCGTAGAGTTTTTTCCGAGTTCCGGTATATTTTTCAAGTTATGGCCCTATTTCTGAAATCTCTGTGAATGGGACTTGTCCGGGCTGGATCTTGGTTAATATTGTATGGACAAGTACGAAATTTGCATGATATGTGGTCAGTGCCCTACAGTTGTGCAACGGAAAGTTTCTCCCCATTTCGCTTATATTTTCAAGAGTTATGGCCCTTTGTTCCTGAAATCTCCGTGAATTGGGACTTGTCCGGGCTGGATCTTGGTTAATATTGTATGGACAATTTTGAAATTTGCTGGATATGTGGTCAGTGCCCTATAGTTGTGCAGCGTGAAGTTTCTCCGCGTTTCGCCTATATTTTCAAGAGTTACGACCCTTTGTTCTTCAAGTCTTTGTGAATTGGGACTTGTCCGGGCTGGATAGATGTGGGTTAATATTGTATGGACAAGTATGGAATTTGCAGGATATGTGGTCAGTGCCCTGTAGTCGTGCAGCATGAAGTTTCTCCACATTTCGCGAATATTTTGAAGAGTTATGGCCCTTTGTTCTTGAAATCTTTGTGAATTGGGACTTGTCCGGGCTGGATCTCGGTTAATTTTGTATGGACAAGTATGGAATTTGCATGATATGTGGTCAATTCCCCATACTTGTGCAGCGTGAAGTTTCTCTGCTTTCAGTTATATTTTCAAGAGTTATGGCCCTTTGTTCATCAAACCTAAGTGAATGGGATATATTTATTTTGTTCAGGCTGAATCTCAGTCCATAAGCGATTTGGTTTGGGAAAATTGCTATAAACTTGTTATTCTACATTCCAAAGCAGACCACATAAGTCCTGAAGTATGAAATTGCCCCTAAAAGAGTGAATTGGGTGCAAAATTCAAAGTTCACTGATCGCTTCATAATTTCACCACAATATACTTGCAAGGAACGTTGGTCTCATAACCAGGCCACATTTTCGGATTTGGCGAAAGCCCTGGCGACCATCTTCAATCAAAACATTGTATTATTACTTGTTGGTCGATACTTGGAATATGTATTATGCGAGGCATGCCGAAAAAAGTGACTGAAACAGAATTTTTATAATTATCCAAATTAGGCCTCCACCGACCAATACAGAACGAAACAATGACGGGGCAGTGTCGGATTAAAGCGGAAGGGGGGGGGGGGGGCATACAATTGAGCAATCTCTGATTGCTTCCTTGCTGTGTTTCCTCTGGCTAACAAAGTCATACTTTATTCATCAATGCTACAGATTGGACATGAGAGATGATTACACGGAAAACCAACCGATATTCCCATCCGAGATTTGAATAAATTGCATGCTGTCTGTCATAGTTACTGTCAAAATGACACAACAATGAACTCCTCAAATTCCCGGCAGATATTCTGTACTAATGAGGATATTGTTATCGTCGTGAGACGCTGGGAATTTCTATTTGTGTTCTTTCATGCAGTTCACTAACACTATTCCTCTGATTATACATGTCCATGTTATTTCCAAATAGAAGGAAGGATTGTACACATTGCTCAGCAATGTCATGCAATTAGCTCAGCCTATGTTTATGTTTACTATGATTGTCTTTGAATTTGGCGCTAATACTGTTATATGGAATATGGAATAGGTCCTTGGATGAAGGACGCGGATATTCTTTACTGGACGACGGCTGAATTATGAATGACGGACCAGACGCTTGTAATTCATTACATAGTTTGTGTCAGTAAAAGTTCTTCACCCAACATCCAGACATCAGACAACAATAATAACAGGACAAACGTGGAGGGTTAATGTCTAAGGGTTAATGTTTATTGTAGTACAATTAGAAACTTTCACCTAGTTTCAAGGGACCCAAATGAATGGGCAGACCCGTCATGTAAGACAACTTCAATCGGCAACACTTTGCGTGCAATATACTTGACCCTTTTCACTCCTTGGTTGAATGGTTCCCCACATGTAGTCACCTATTGTATCTGTCTTACATGACGGATTTGCCAATGAATGGGGCTCGTACCCGGTATCCACTCCACCACAAACCAACATTTGTACATCTTATATTGCCAATCTAATAAATTAACGCGAACATCATATCACTGTGTCGTATATCAGCTGATTTTATATTCTCATTAAACTCAACTGAGGCGAGGCTTACATTAAAACAACCGATACTAAAATAGTATATCCATTAAATCGGTTATGTATATATGCTTCAATCATCAACATCTATATGTTTGCTACATCACACTCTTGGTTAACCCGTGATATTTTCCTCCCTTTTATCACAGCGATTTCAAACAAACATTCAGTTCTTTATATTTATTATTTTAAAGCTTTGTCAGACAGTACCAAATCATCAGCGGATTTCGTCACTTCAGTCATATTGTTCAACGCATATTTAGCGAGTTTGGCCTATTTCCTTCGTTTGCGACCGAACGCACACGGCAACGACAAGCTTGTCGATTTCACATACATGTAGAAACTGGCTGCTTCGATGAGTTAGGACTTCATTTACCATGCAGATCCCCCCTCCCGCCTCCTGATTATGTATGACAGGCAGCAGTTGCTTCCCTCCCTGCAGCCATATACTGGCGCCGGTACAAAGGTAGGTAAGAAGTAACACACAAATACCATAATTATTTTGGTACGTGTAAAACCTTCCTGGTAGCAGCAGTATGTTAACTTTCTTCGCCAACACCACAATTCGGACATGGTGCAGGACTGGCTTAATCTTTAACACGATTTATTTCTTATCTTATTTTTACCTGGGTACAACTCAATATCTATAGAGTTGTACTTTCCAATACAAGCATGGGATTAGTATACCATTGGCTCATCCTCGTGGTCTTGTAAAGTTTCGAGACTCTTGACTGAGGTTCTATTACTCGACCCTAAATGTGATAACTGAGTAAGACGCATAACAGCAGAAATTCCCATTTGAAACATGGTTCGCAGATAACCCTTGCCCAGATTTGCGAAAGAGAAAAGTGTGTTTCTCTCTCAAGATGTATGGACTAAACCAATTCGAGTCGATGTCCTCGGGTTTGTGTAACGCCCCGGGAAGTTCGAACGACTGATATGCATTGATGCCTGTCAGTGACATTGAACACTGTTCTCAGTTTTCTCTTGCAAGAAACTAACTTTTTTTTTAATTTTTATTTTATGCCTTTAGGAATTGGTGCTAACTATCGAACGTAAACAGACTTCTGCACATTGACGCGGAAATTCTTTTGTGACGACGGCTGGAAACTGAATGACGGACCTAATGCCTATACCCACAATGCTAATGTTCGTGATGCTTTATTTGACTCGTTGATTTAATGGTCTCTGAACAGCCATTTGATGAGATACTCCTAGCTCTGGAGACGGTGTTCCGGCGAGTTAGTGATCAGACTTAAATCTTGAGAACTTCAAAACGTGTGATTGACGCACGCCAGATCGATATAATGGAATGAACAGATTCTCGGACGGTCGGTGATATAAGAGTAAGGACCTGCTCCGACGCCAACATCGCATATTCCAAGGGTTTTAAGGGGAGTAGATCAGGTTCATATCTACGCGCCTATATATGGAGCTACAAAAAGAAGATTTTTATGATTATTCAGAACAGGCTGAAGTTTCTAACCATAGTATCCAGACATCTCACATTAGGATAAAAGTAAACGAACGTTGATATCTGCCACAACAGAACCAGTTATAGCTCTGCATAGCCGATCTAAAGTGAAATATGTCGGACGAAAAGGTGGACCTGTCATATTCAATGGCCGGGCGGCGAATGGTGTTCGTCAAACTTTATACCAATTCAATTCTAGTAGTTGGACAGCCTTACAAATACATTGGAGATGATCCCCAAGAATATTTTCGCACTTCCACTCCAATTTCCCACTTCCACTCCAATTTCCCATCCCTACACCCTCATGGATAGGGACTACAAGTCCCCATTTACCTGATATTAAAACTGCTACCATTTAAAAAAAGTATGGTAACCCTCATTTTTTATTACATATTTCGCAAGAATTATATTAATTCTGTTTCATATTGTAAATTGAAGAACACTTTACATGGGGAAATCAGTCTACTGACCTATATCGGTTTTCTTATGAATACGACTATATGCAGACGCTTTCATAAACACATGATTTCAAAGCCTGTTCCTTCTCATTCACCAAACACTATATAGACGATCTTCTTGCTGTGGATAAGCGCTATGTAAATGACGCACTGAAGGATATATATCCACCTTCACTGGATTTGAAGGAAACTACAGATGGCCCTAGCGGCACTTCTTATTTAGACCTATATCTCCATAAAAATAAAGCGGGCCTTCTCTCTCGTCGACAGCAATATACCAGGAGGACCTGCATATGGCATACACATATCTCGCCTAGTAGCATTTGCTAGATCCTTTGTTAAATGTTACGATTTTAATCAACGTCACAAAACTTTATTGCAGAAACTTGTAAAACAGGGCTATATCATCAAGCGTAAGGTGCAAGATCTTTGGCAGTACATTTCGTAACATGTGTCTAATTCCGCTTAACCCGGGTCTAGGGGCAGTATGGACGTATGTATTTCAAGATCATAGTGTTCATTTGATCAGTCACAATCAAAGCGTGACCGAGATACATTCTACTCTAGATAACGACTTTACAACGTATATCATAAGGATTAAGAATACTGATCAGCAATACGGATTTGATATTTTTGGAAAATCATGATATCTTGCTGGCATCATTGAAAACAGTTGACTGCTTCTCCCTTGCAGGAAATTAGCTTAGTTTTATTTATACTATGATTTATCCTTTTGATTTGGTGCTAATATTATTATATGAGTTAGGTCTTTGGATTATGGACGCGGAAATTCTTTAATGTATGACGGCTGAATATTGAATGACGGACTAGACGCTAGTATTCTTCATAAACACTCTCACCGTTTAAAGATTATCTCCTTTTACGTGAATTCCTCTCGTCATGCATTTCTGTAATCTGCTTGTTTAGGGTGTTCAATCCAAGCGCGGCCGGACGATACAATTCAACATTGTGGAGAGGAAGATCGGGGGGATCTGGTTACCGCCCCTCCGGCGAAGCTGGGGGTCCGGGGTTCTTCCCCGTGAAAATTAATCTTTTATTTTACGCACTTTGGCGCATTTTCAGAGAGCATTTTAAGGTGAAAATCTTCACAATTTTCGCCTTTCTAACTCTTCCAAACAGGCAAAAAAAAAAAATAATAATAAAAATAAATAAATAATAATAAGAAAATCTTCCTCAAATATTGGTGTTCAGATGTAACGATCTTCTGGTCAGTTTTGGTGTCACTGTTCTAACACCTCTGCAAGAAATGGTCACCATTGATGCGTAAGTTGTTGCATCAATCCCAAGCTAAATTTTTTTGGAATTTGAGAGTTATGAACGCGGCAATTTCCTACTTTAATTAACGTTTGTCTCGAACGAGAGATGCGGATATCATACCAAACTCTTAATTCATGCAGACTGTGCTGGAGTTAACACTAAACAGATAGAACAAAGATATATTTTTGTCATTTAGAAAGTGATCTTATAACAGTATTTTCGTTATTTTGGGATACACTATCTTAGAATAGCACGGATTCTAGTGCTGAAAAATTGGTCGAGTCCCGTGCGGGATTCGAACCAGCGACCCCAGAGTCAGGCACTTAATCGCCAGCACTGTACGTCGTTGTTCGAATCCCGCACGGGACTCAACCAATTTTTCAGCACTAGAATCTGTGCTATTCTAAGATACTGCGAGATAGAACAAACACTGGGGGAAAAATTGACACCTTGCATGAAACTGCAATTTAAAACTAGTCACGATAAGTTTGGACTCAAGAATGAAGAAAGAAGAGGCCGGGTACTCCGTTGGAATATTTTGAGATTTCAGACTGTTTCCTACTAATTTTCGACCCATCTCAAGGTACACCAGTCAGAATTATTGCGCGGGGCGGGGCAAAATGTCCCCTCTTTTTATACTGAGAGAGGACAGGCCCTGGCAGCCCCAAACTGGCTCCGTCGCGCCTGAAATTTTCTTCGGTTTGCGAGTTATGCAATCCTATAGTTTTGCTTTAGCCCCAGACATTCAGACGTAGTTGGTTTAAGGTCTAAAAGAGTTGACCGTATGGATTAGCGATGACATCTTTATACGCTTTCGTAAAGTCATCGAACCGTCTCGGATAAATGCGACAACCTAATAACGATAGCTGGTGCTTGTCGATGGGTTTATTGAATAGAACCACATACTGGCAATTCTAGACGATATCCCTGAAGGCCTTTGCCCTTGTCGAATACGTTTTGTACTATGCAAATAGATAGATTGTCCTGGTGAAATCCGTTGGTAAACAAGTTTGACATTCTCGTGTCCTGCTTGGCCTCTGTCATAGGGTCATCGATTATTATCAAGCTCATCACAGCGGGAAAGAAATATTCGTCATTTCCCAGGTTTAAGAGTATAAGGGTGGACGAGGTTCTACATAGTTAGCAAGTCCTCGCGATAGCTTAACTATCCATTTGGTTTCTCCCATTCCGGTAGTTTCCGCGACTTCGGTCGTAAATGGATGGAGCAAGTGTTACTCGAGATCTTGTATTTCGAATTGAGTTGCCATTATTAATCGCTTCAGAGTCCTTTCTTCTAAGTCAATCGATGACTTCTTCTGATCCTCAGCTTTTATCACCAGCTGCTCTCCATGTATGTACTCACTATAGATATAGGATTTGAACATACGTGAAATCTGTAACCATGGTTAGTCTTTCCACTCGTAAGGTTTTTAGAAGAATGAAGACTGATAACTCTATATCTTCATTATGTAGAGCTCTGGAGTTCCCTAGAATACCGACTCCGAACCTTCGGAGCTCCAGAACAACATCGACTCAGAGCTCTGTGGAGCTTCCCGCAACATCGACTCGGAGCTTTCGGAGCTTACCGCAACACTGGCTGAGAGCTCTCCACTCGAAGCTCTCCGTAGCCCCCTGGAACACCGGCTTGGAGCTCCCCGGAGGTAAAGCTTACCACTACTCGGGTTGAACTAATATTGTTGCTTAATCATGACCCACAAATTAATCTATCACCCATATCGCCTCCCCAAAAATTTCGAAACCTACTTTATCAAATAATCGGATATACATCAATACCAAACGCGAACCCGAAAAGTTAAACTTTACAGGCCTTTCCATTATTCTGACTTTTCTTACTACACCCTTAAAAGCGCAGGATCTCGGGAATGGAACAAGTTGCCCCCGTATATAAAGACTATAGACTCCATATCACTTTTCAAATCAAAACTAAAATCATTTCTCATTGATACCTGCTTGATTTTCATGCCTAAAATAAACTATGGTCCGTGTACTTTGCTTTTGTATATATCATTGATTTCGCTCACTAAATATATTCTGGATTTAGAATATTCTCATTCTCTAGGGATAGGACAAGTCCCCTGGGTTTATTCCCGCCGATAACATGTACTAGTTGACATATGTAACACTTGCTCTTTGATTATTTTACGCTCAACCAACATTCCTATGTAGGTTTACTAATTGGTGAATAAATCAAATCAAATCAAAACAGTTACAGCTCGTAGATCTCCGGAGCTCTCCAGCACCACCGGCTCGGAGCTCTCCGGAAGCCTCTGTAACACCCAGCCCGTAGACCTCCGAAGCTACGACCCATAGATCTCCGAATCTCCGACCACTCTTTTTCTATATACGAAATCGATGACGTCACTCAGAATGTTAGGATTAAAGTGGAATCGATAGTAGCATATAGTTTGAACCATTAACAACTGCATTTCTTCGAACGCTTTCAAGCGGAAGTTGAAGAAGTATGTTTACGTTTTCTATTTACGGATGTAGGCGGTACTTAGAAGCCAGATTTCTGACGCCGCCTACCGAGTTCTGCTTTAGCACACCCTACAACTTGCTGAGTCGGTGATATGAACGTAATTATCGCCATTTTAACACCTGGGTAAACTATTGAGTTTCGCCTATCAATATCTTGGGGTGAAGATTTGTCTAGTCTTCTTCCTCCATCCTGACGCGCTTCTTGCCTCCCCAAAGCTCTAGCCGGGTCTTCGCATAATTTAAACCACATATCATCATCGATAACGTAGTCTTCTGCTCACATGGTAAATCTGTTGTAGAGACGATGTGATGCGTTTCACGGTTTCCATAAAAATGCGCTTAGTTCGCTCGAGACAGTCATAACATACAATACAAGAGCAAGACTCGATACTCCTATATATTCTCTATGTCCTCCTGTGGAATTCAACTCGCGAATTTTATAGGTCACCTTACATATTTGATCAATTTTTCTATCCTACCTCTACGTCGGCTTGTTTATGATATATTTTCAATGCGCCATAGTGCATCCGGGACTTTTTGTGCCTTTTGTCGTTTATTTTGATAGAAGCTTCCTTCGTCCCTGAAAGAGACCAGTTTGTATATATTTATCCCAGTCCTTCGAATCCCCTGGTGGACTCACTCCAATTTCAAACAATTCCTCTTTCCACTTCGCGTGATAATCCCTTTGGACTACATATCTAGCATGTGACGTTCTCACAGTATCGCCCAGATGAAACATATAGAGACGCTTTATTACGTTCGTCTTCTGTGATTTTTTCTGATGTTCCTTCAATGTATCTACGTATGACTCATTCCACACTAGCGATTCGGTCATTTTATCGGGACGCTCTGATTCAGGGATCTCTGGAGGAGATGATTGTAATCGTGTCCAATGTAAGGCAAAATCTATTTATAACGGTATGCTTGTTTGTGAGTAAATTATCTTTACATAACAATCTCGATAGTCCCGATAACTCTTTCGGCGTAAGTAGCTTTCTTCTTATTTTGCCTGACGGAATATTTAATACCCTTCTTCTTTAAATAGGCGGTTATCCATCTGTTCGTGTATCCCATCCCTTTATCGAATCGTAGAAGTGTGTATTATTCCAGTTCTTTGAAAATCTTCTTAAGCGCCTCTATAATGGATTGGAGAGATTTGTTCTGCAGAGGTACTCTCCATAACTATCTGGAGAAGATGTCGCTGACTGTTAGAAGAATGTTGATTTCATCGTTATATTTAGCTGTATTAGATCAGCTAGATATATGGATACCAGTACTTATAAGTCACACCTCTCTTTAAGTGATTGGATAGTTCGCCGTAGTTTCTAGTACAGCCTGCTCGTGACCTAATGAAAATGAAAATTTGAGAGGATGGTCTAACCTCTTAGTGATACATTTGTTCCTCCGCTGTTTGTTACACCGGGAGGAAGGGAAAAGAGCGATAAGTCTCTTGGTAAAGTTCCCACAAATTCTGATAATAACATAATTATGAGATGGAGGGATATCTCTTCAAATGAAGTGTCGATAACGGATCAGTGATAAATGAAGCTGATTCACTTCTTTATAAGTATTCCGAGATATAAGAAATTGTTGAGGATTGTGAAAGGTGGCGCAGTAGCGGTGCTCAAAAATATCTGAAAAATTTGGACACAATTTTCTTTAGTAAATAGCCATACCCAAGAAACGCATCAGTTGTCTCTTACATGATGGTCTTGGAAATAGCGAGATAGCACTAACCTTATCATCTACAGGTTTTACCTGACCCTGACCTACAACATGAACCAAGAATCTCACACGTGCATGTCCAAATTCACTTTTTCCAAGGTTGACTGTCAGCTTGGCGTCACTTAGTCGATTGAACAGTGCGCGAATTCTCTGTAGATGATCTTCCCATGTATCGCTGTAGACAATGACGTCATCAATGTAAGTCTCACATCCGTCCAAACCGGAAGTCACACGGTTGATGAGACGCTGGAACGTGGCCGGAGAATTTTTCATTCCAAAAGTGACGAATGCTGATATCTCCTTCGCACGATCTGTCAGTGCAACTGGCTAAAATCCTTTCAGAAGATCAAACTTTAACGCAAACTTGGCACTTTCTACTTGATCAATGCAATCGTCAATGCGTGAAATAGGGAATGTGTCTGTTTTGGTCAATGTGTTCACCTTCCTGTAGTCAGTAAACATCCTGTAACTGCCATCTGGCTTTGGAACGAGGATACAAGGTGAACTCCAGTTACTATTACTTGGTTCAATGAAGTCATTGTTCAATAAATACTGAATCTCTTTTTTTTTCAGATAGTTTTGTCTAATGGGATTCAACCGATATGGGTGCTGCTTCACTGAATTAGAATCTCCGACATTGACGTCATGTGAAATTTTATCAGTCCGAGTAGGAATATCGGGAAACAAATGTTCCTATTGACTGAGCAGAGTTCGAAGTTCTTCCTGACGCGCTGGTTCAAGATGACACAACTTGGAATCCAAATTAAGTACAATGTCAGAGTTCTATAATTTCGCCGCTGTCATGGGCTCTTCACAAGTTTCATTATTATCAGGGTCAGAACTAACTACATTTACAGGGTGTACAGTACTGTTAGTGCTATCTCTGTCTATGTATAACTTTAACATATTTACATGACATAACTGTTTGTGTTTACGCCTGTCAGGAGTCTGAATTACATAATTAAGATCACTTAATTTCTTTTCAATGACATAATAATATCTAGCCTTAAGTGGATTACCAGGAATAGGCAGAAAAGTCAGTACCTTCTCACCAGGTTTGAAACCTCGTTTAAGAGCATGTTTATCATAGGTTATTTTCATACATTTTTGTGCTGACTTTAAATTTGACATGGCCAAGTCATATGCTTTAGTAAACCTGGTGCGAAAGTTCGACACATATTGTATAAGACATGAGTCAAGATCACTGTCTAGCAACTTTTCCTTTAGCAGTTTAAGTGGTTCTCTAAATGTATGACCAAAGAGTAATTCAAATGGACTAAAACCTAAAGACTCTTGAACAAACTCTCTAACAGCAAACAATAA
Source organism: Hanleya hanleyi (assembly GCA_036873755.1). Classification (NCBI taxonomy): domain Eukaryota; kingdom Metazoa; phylum Mollusca; class Polyplacophora; order Lepidopleurida; family Hanleyidae; genus Hanleya; species Hanleya hanleyi. The sequence goes on along the minus strand of JAVTVY010039319.1, from coordinate 37,347 downwards.
CAAATGTATGCCCTCGTCCCAGTCTTTCTCAGTGTCAAAACAATAAGTTCTAATCATGTACTTTAATGTCTGGTGAAATCTTTCTAATGCGCCTTGGCTTTCTGGGTGGTATGCAGATGATTTTTACTGCTCTATTCCCAATTCATGCATGACTTGTTGAAAAATTCTTGACATGAAATTAGATCCCTTATCAGACTGAACGGACAGGGCTAGACCAACAAGTGTGAAAAACTTAACTAAGGCCTTAACAATAGTTTTTGCCTTAATATTCCGTAAAGGAATGGCCTCAGGGAACCTGGTTGAAGCACACATGACTGTTAACATGTATTGATTGCCTCACTTTGTTTTTGGTAATGGACCAACACAATCTATAATCACCCTACTAAATGCTTCCTCAGGTGCAGGGATTGGTTGTAGAGGGGCATTTGGTATGGTTTGGTTTGGTTTTCCTACCATTTGACATGTGTGGCATGACCTACAAATTCCGTAACATCTTTCTTTAAATTTGGCCAATAGAAATGATTTAGAATTTTGTAATATGTTTTGTTAGCACCTAAATGGCATGAAAGAGGTGTTTCATGGGCTAGTCTGAGGGTATCTGATAGATATGAATTTGGTACTACAATCTGATACTTAATTGCCCACTCATCATCAGGTGACACATCTGGCGGTCGCCATTTGCGCATAAGAACACCATTCTTACAAAAGTAACACACAGGCTCTTGAGTTACATCACACTCATCTACTGCCCTGTCAAATAACTTGAAAATGTCCTTGTCATTATGCTGTTCAATAACCAGTTGTGATTTTGAAATTTTGTCATCAGAACATTCCAATTTGCTATCAAAATGTGGCCCATCAACCTCATCATTTAAACACACGAAAGTGTCGGGCAAACAAAAGTCATCGATGACGTCATCTTTAAGAGACTTTTCAGACTCCTTAGCCAATTTACTCATGGCTCTAGTAACTGCACAAGCACGATACAAACTTTGAATTTCGTCTTCAACTGGATCATGAATCTGATCCAAACAAGGCTTGTCAGTTACAATCGGGTTAACCCCGACCTTATCTCCCGAAAGATCATTGCCAAGAAGTAATTGAACATCCTCAAATGGTAAACTACCTTTAATGCCGACCGTAACAGGCCCAGCAATCATGTCGGAAGACAGATGAACGTTATGGAGCGGAACGTGTGTATAATTTACAGAATCTACCCCTTTAATCAGGACATTACTGCCTGCAAATGAAGAGTCAGAAAACGGCAAAGTATCTGCCAACAAAAGAGACTGGGACGCGCCCGTGTCTCGCAAAATCTTTACAGGAGTAGGATTGGACAAATCACTTGAAAGTGACACAAAACCATTGTGGATAAATGGTTCAAAAATCTCCATAACAGGATATGAAATTACAAGCGTCTAGTCCGTCATTCATAATTCAGCCGTCGTCCATTAGAGAATATCCGCGTCCATAATCCAAGACCTATTCCATATTCCATATAACAGTATTAGCACCAGTATTACAGTATTAGTAAAAACTGTCAACCTTATCCTTGATAAAACTAATAGGAACAGTGTTCCTGGCAATATTAACGTCATATACACTATGAACGTCACTAACCTGCTTGGGTATAGATCTTGAAGTGAGGAAACCACTGGGCTTTTGAAAGGCTTGATGTTGTTGTTTTCTTTTCAATTTAAACCAATTAGCCATTAAATGACCTTTCTTCTTACATAATTGCAAACGGGAGATTTATTTTGAGTGTTAAAAGTGGGTGACTGAGACTTTGTGTTTGACCTTTGACCTTTGTAACTGGGGTTAAAAATTTTAGGCCATGAAAAATAACTGGGTTTGTTACCTGAGAGACTAGACTGGAATGAACTTGGCTTAATAGCATAGACAAATGATAATTTGTGTGTCAGAGCGTATTCGCCAGCAAAACGTGCTTCCTGATCTAAAGTGTTCATCATGAAATGTTCTAATATCACCATGGATACACCTCTACCAGTTAAATTCCTCTACCAGTATAAGCTGTCTAAGGCTTTCAAATTGGTTGTCAATTTTAACCGAAGCACACCACCTATCAAATAACTGTTCTTTTGAACGAGCAAATTCTACATGAGTCTGAGAGTTTTCTTTTTCACAACTACGAAACTTTTGTCTATAGGCTTCAGGAACTAATTCATACTCTTTAAGGATTAAATCCTTCACTATATCATAAATTGATGCATGCTCTACCGTCAATTGAGTGTAAATGTCCCTTGCCTTTCCGATCAAAACACTTTGAAAAAGTAAACTCCAATTTTCTTTTGGCCAGTTTCAATTTTCAGCAATTTTCTCGAAATGCAGAAAATATTTATCAACTTCTTTTTCCTGAAATGGTGGGACGAGACGTATTTGACGAGCCGCATCAAATCTTGATTGTGATTGTACAGGTGCATGTGCAGGAGGACTTGTTTGCGACTGTAATTCTATGTGCTTCATTTATAACTGAAACTGTCTTTCTTCCTTTTCTCTCTCTAATTCTTTGTCTTTTTCTAACTTTTCTTTCTCTAACTGAAACTGTCTTTGTTTCTCTCTTTCTTCTTTTTCTAACTTTTCTCTCTCTAATTCTAATTTCTTTAATTTCAGCTGATTTTGCAATTCTAATTTTCTTATTTCCAAATCATCAACTGTTCTTCAGGTAAACCAAAATCACTTTCATCTCAAATTTGTTTGCTAACAAAATGTTTAATAATAAGTTTCTTAATTTCTTGCTGTCTCAAAGATGTTTTAGCTTTCATTTCTAGGAACTTACACAGCACGAACAAATCTTCTTTGTGTAGTTCGTTAAATTCCTCCTGACTAGGCTCTGAAACTGTGCTGGGTCAAATGACATGCTGATAGCGTACTCCCTGACTACTTCACAAATTTAGACAATGTATCAAAGCTGTATCAATTTAGAACTATGTGGCAAAGCTGATCAGCTGGCAGCTATAATGTAAATAAACCTCGCGGACGAGCCCCCAATTTCTGTTAAGTCAATTTTACAATAACAGCAAAACGTAACAGAAAGATTTGTGAAGTCAAGGATTAAAAATCAAATATTTATTTACAATATTAAAATCATATACAAATTAAGTAAGGTTAATACAACAATTAAGTGTGTGAAATATAGTCTTACTGTTCAATGCTATACCGGTGTGCACTTTACAGTCTCTCTTGACGCGCACAAATCGCTCTTCTGTATAATGGTAATCCAACACTGTCCAGTCGTTCACAGTCCCAGTAAATGTCCAATTACCGACGGTTCAATAGCGTAGCTTACACAGCAGCCAAATGTTAATACACAGGGGTTATCCCACAGTCCGTATTTACAGGCACAGGCAAATGTAACACAGTTTGACACCCACATAAAACGCCAGTTTGAATTCCCTGCTGACTGACTGACTGAGTGCTATTTATAATCTATGAGGCATTCCAGATCATTCTACCCAATCAAGAAGCTTCTAGAATACACAGCGTTACCGCATCATCTGACCTAGATACAATTTACAACAACCTTCTAGAAAGCTCCAAGTGGCTGACCCATAAAATAATATGTAAACAAGCTCTAGATATTCTAGAAAAATCCACAATGTCTGATAATAGACTACAATACCATGACATCCTCCTCTTCCTGTTCCCTGTCTCGTGAACATTTCACAGGTGAAGCAGGATTCTCCATTTTCCACAACTGTCTACCCACATATGCTATTTTGTTGTACCGTTAGGTGGGAAACTGGGGGGATATTTGGTGGTTCGTTGTTAACCTAATGTTATTGTATTCATAACGATTATAACATGATGGTTTAGACAAAACCCTAGACTGGATCCAGCCCCTGTTTCATAATGTATTTTAAACGGAAAACAAGAGGAAGTAACTCTGCCTATTAAGAAATGCTTGAAACAGGGACTGGACGGAACGTCACAAGGGAGCTAACTTTGCAAGAAAAAATGCACAATATACTGTGCATTTTTGTCACCAATGAAAACTCCGTATTCTGACCCCGCCCCCAACTCAAAGGATTTGATTGGTTCGTTCATATACGCACGCTGGAAGCAATGCGTTCATGTGACGTCAACAATGAGAATGACGTTACTACCATGACCTCAACAATGGGAATGACGTTACTGCCGAGACGTCACAGTATGGCGTTAGAATGAAATTGATACAAATGTTGCGACCGAAGGTAAAAACATGTCAATCGTCCAGACTAACCACGCCTCCAGATGGAATCTTTACACGACGAAACCCATCAAATCGTCCAGTCTCTATTTTAAAAATAATTTTTCCATTTTTTTTTTTCACTTATTTTTTTCATTCTATTTATTTATTTATCAAACGTATATATTTATTAAAGATCATTTTTGTTATTAAATAGTACATATGAAATAGAGACTCATCCAGTCTATCTACCGGTATGTCAGCAAGTTGTTCCCCTTTACGTATCCGTGACCGTCGGTATTGCAAACGGCCATACCGTGACGTCACCAACATGGCGCGTAGAGAGTTGAAGTTTCGACTGGAAAATTCAGACGGCGATATATGCGTCACTATTTCACAATAGTGCGCAAGATTTTAAAATAGTGCTCAGGAGGGGATCGAGATTAGATGTACGGCAGTTTCAGAGGTGGGTGATTCGTAATAAAATTATCTAAAACCCTCGCTGGAGGTGACTGGGGCCGGTCGACGTATAGCCCTCATACTCGTGAGGGCTACATTATTTAGCTACGAAAGAGCCGCCTCGACCAAGTTTATTGGTGTCTTTGGGCTTTCATGATGCTTTTATGTGTATATTTCTATTGTATTTGACTTATCGCTAGCTGTGAAAATATTCTCCTTTCTCTTCCATCTAAACCTCATCATAAAAGGTACAGGGAAGCCTAATTCTTAGACTAAGATATCTTTTCGGGAATTGCACACCATCGCGGCCTTATAATGCTGCACGTGGCCTAAGTTGTTTCAAGACAGTGCAAGAGATTGTTCATGGCAGTATGATATTTATCAGACTAAGACTTCAGGTAACTGGCGATCCAGAGATCAGATTAGAGATCGCCTTGTAGTCTCTTCTATAGAACCATTTCATAAACTCTGCTGTTTTCCGCGGGCTCTGGCTTAGTCCTTGAGTACGTGACCAGGTGGTGATCACGTGTGACCAGGTGGTGATCACGTACTTGGTTCTGAGAAATGAAGCTGCAGCGCGCGACCAACAACAACATTCAATTTCATGTAATTCGATCAAAATACATATGTAAATGGACGTACCTTATACCATCGACTTCTTTCATGTACACACACAAACTCTTCACGAAAGCACAGAGGGTAGAACAAATAAGGGGATTGTTGTTGTTTCTCGGTACATATAACGTTCTCCCTGGCCGACTGCTTCGCCTGCATGTTTATTTTGATTTACCCAAAATGCAAACCGCACACGTGAACGGCAAGAAATACGCGGAAATACATGCAGCCATTGCCAAGAACATTGCCGCTCTAAGGAGTGCAATCGATTCTGTTATATCCGGATTGAATTTGGCTTATACACTGACTACCGAAAAGGAATATTTTAAAGTATGTGTGTCAAAAGCATGTTATGGGACTTAGAGCGGACATGCTATTGTTTTCGCGCAAAACAGCAGGGGTTATGAAAGTCGTCTATAACATCTGTCGTTTTCTCTGACAGTTTGAACCACAAGTGAACATTATACAATTATTGCATGTTATAGAGTTGGACATCACGATTTGTCAGCTCGAGACAAGTGATGTACAACGAGCGCGCAGCGCGAGTTGTACATGACTTGTCGAGAGCTGACAAATCGTGATGTCCCACTCTATAACATGCAATAGTTGTTTTATTATACCGAATGTCATATTTGAATAAAAAGAGACTTCATGTGAATGACGATGGTACGGTGAAATAAGCATATATCGTGTTCAACACTGTGCCACAGGGGCTTGTAGCTGGTCGGTTATTAATTATGATATTAATATTTATATATACTCTCTTCCTACTCTATATAAACAAGGGGAATCAGTGGATACCACGGTTTTCCCGCCAACCCCCCCGACCAAAACGGCAACTCAGAGATTCAATAAAACTGTATCCGTCCTTATTTCTTACCTCAATGTGCTCTCCAAACTTCAATTCATTAGTTCAAACTTAATAAGTCTTCGATCTATTCATTTTAATTGCGTAAATCCATCAATCAAAACAGCTCAACTCCCGCCCTTTCAACGCTCATGTCAAAGAACTGGGAACGGTAGTCGAGTGCACGTGACTGCCATGTGACCCACCGATACGGATTGAATTTGCTCTCGCGACGTCAATGGCCAAAATTACTATACGGATTATGTAAAATTGCCTACCATCCAAGTATTTCGTCCTTTGACGTCTTTTTAGAAAAAATTACATTTCCTGCAAAGTTCAGTGTAGTAATTTCGGTCATTGAAATCACGCGAACCAATTCAGCCCGTATCGGCGGGTCACGTGCTAGTCACGTGCACTCGACTACCGTTCCCAGTTCTTTGACAGGAGCGTTGAAAGGGCGGGAGTTGAGCTGTTTTGATTGATGGATTTACGCAATTAAAAGGAATAGATCGAAGAGTTATTAAGTTTGAACTAATGAATTGAAGTTTGGAGAGCACATTGAGGTAAGAAATAAGGACGGATACAGCTTTATTGAATCTCTGAGTTGCCGTTTTGGTCGGGGGGGTTGGCGGGAAAACCGTGGTATCCACTGATTCCCCTTGTTTATATAGAGTAGGAGGAGAGTATATATAAATATTAATATCATAATTAATAACCGACCAGATACAAGCCCCTGTGCACTGTGCGACCGTTGTTGATTTCAAAACGCCGTGTCAAGATCAACTGTTCGACCTCGGCCTGTTTGTCGACTCAGTCGCATAATTTGGAACGTTCTCGATGATCTTACGTACCTTTTCAAAAGATGCCAAATTTATTTCAGTCAATTACCAAATCACATTCACTAATTTCTATCACCAACGGACCGACGTATACACATCTGGCCGACATACACACATCAATACTCCTTTTCGCGGTTACAAATTTACAACAACAACAACAACACCATGTTAAACGCACTGCATTCTGGGATCGGAGAGGTGATACTTTCACTTTCTGTGCCGCTAGATTAACACAAGAAGCCCAGTGCACGGACTGATCTGCTGGTGATTTTACTAACCCTACTGAGCAAATTGTTATGAAACTCGAGAAATCAACGTAAAATAAACTAGGAAGCATGTAAATTTTTCAGTCTTGCATATTTTGAGAGATAAATGATCTCTTTATAGCGTAGAAAAAGGACCGTCATCACCCCCGATTCTTGTAACCGCGAAAAGGCTTATTTCGTTTCGGGGAGTATGTTGGCGCGCGCATTTGGGGAGGCAACTCTTGCTCCGACAGATGTCGCCGTGGAATAAATGTCATGTTCAACGCTCTGCCGTGGTACATGACATTTATTCAACGGTAAGGCAAGATACGACTGCATCCTCACTGAACATCACGATTTGTAGAATGACCGTGACAGGCTGTCAACCAATGAAAACATTACGAATTTACATGAGGTATAATAATATCACTTATGAGTAACTTAGACACGAGAAAAGGTGAGAATTGTATAGGAATAACTCAGATGGTTTGTCGGTGGAATTTTGAAAACATTTTGGGTTGATATTGGCCGTTTTCTTCTCTGGTCACTAAAGTATGCATACGAACACAGAGAACTATCGGTTTTTCAACAACAACGAACAATATACTTGTATATATAAGTTTATATCATTTATGATATAATTCTTTCACAGACGAAAATAACATACTTGGTCTCATTTTTCTAATATATTTTTTATCGATCTCTCGACAGCGTATATTTGACTTTCATTTCACACACTTTGGAATCTTTTAATTTCGGGACAAGTCTTGTTAAATGGGTCACTTAAATGGATATATACATGCTGATAGCAAAATACGAGCGTAGCGTGCAAGATCTAGGGGCCGTATGCACCCATGTACTTCAAGATCCTCATGGTGCTCATATTAACAGTCACAATCAAAGCGTGACTGAGATACATCATTCTCTAGATGAAAACTTTGCAACGAATATCACATGGATTAAGAATACGAATCAGCGATAGGGAATTGATAATTTTGGAACATCATGATGTCTTGCCGACATCACTAAAAACTGTTGGCCGCTTCTCTCTTGCAAGAAACTAGCCTATGTTTATGTATACTATGATTGTCTTTTTGAATTTGGTGCTAATACTGTTATATGGAATATGGAATTGGTTTTTGGACTATGGACGCGGATATTCTTTGATGGACAATGGCTGAATTATGAATGACGGACCAGACGCTTTCTAACTGTGTTTCAAACAAATAAGAAAAACTGTGTGAAGATGTGTGGTCTGGTATGCAATGGAGCGAGTGTTTAGCTTCAAACAATGGGCACATCAGATTTTTTTATCGAAATGAAGCAGGGTTGTATTTAGGCAAGCGACCCTCTCTACCACCGTGCCCTTTTCATTTTTCTTGTAGAACTTGGATATATCAAAACGAAATCGCGATGAACAAATTAAAGACATATGCGTGAATAATTCAGAAATAAAAATTCTTCAATATGCAGATGAAGCGACACTGCCGAAGGAAGAAATCTTTGGCGAGATCTATTCGGTATATTAAACAAGTTTTCAAGGTGTTAGGGATTATGATTAAACGCAGAAATATCGCAAATTATATGGATAGAAAGCAAAATTATGTCCTCAGGATAAAATGAGATCAGAAGGGGTTCCGGGAATACTGTTAAGATCAAAGTTAGAAGAATTGATTAATTTGGATTATTACTACATTACAAAAGGTAAAAAATAATAATAATAATAATAAAAAACTACTGGCCAGCTGATATAGAAACGGAATCTCACACAAAACAGAAAACACTAGCTTCTCAACTCTTAATGCATCTCTTGGGTGATTTACCAAATCCAGGTGAGAAATTTTTCGAAGAAATAGAAAAAGCTTTCTGCCACTTCATCCAGACAAGGTCCAACCAAAATCAAACGGAAACCAGCTATATGCGAGAAGGACGAATGTGTGTTGGAGCTACGAAAGTTCGCATATGCTTAAAAATCAAATGGATAAAATGGGCATTTGTATTCACCGGGTTTTATAAAAACCTATTGGAGATCATTTTCCGCGAAATTGAAAGTCATGTTCGAGACTTTCTGGAAACAGGTAGTTCACTGTTAGCTGGGTTGTATTACAGAAGAGGCCAAAGAAAACATATTTGCAGCTGTTTAATTTATGATTTCGCACGTCATGCGTATCAACCCTATCTGGCCTGTGCTTTTTGGGACGTATCCTGCCCTGGGGGGAAGTGGGGCGAAATGCCCCCCCCCCCCCTCCTCCCCAATTATTTTTCTTACCCCTTGAGCTAGGGGGCTGAAACTTACCACACTATACCCTTGGGTCAAGCTCTACCAGAAAATGTAAAACAAATCCAAAATGGCCGCACTGATGTCATTTTCCAAAACGGCATTTTTGGTCGATTTTTTATTTATTTATGCAATTTCTCCGTAAAAACTGCATGATAAATTAGTAAATATTAATGTGATGTGAAATAAAATAATTTTTTCACACTTTTCATCGCGGAAAAGCGGAAATTTTGAAGAAATATGTCAAAAACATCACTTTTCTGGTACCCCACGTGGCCGCCATTTTGAATTTACCCATGATTCTCTGCTGGGGTGCTATGATAAACTATAAAGTCAAGGAGTTTGAGCTCTCCATTTTGTGTCGTTCCGGAGATAGCGCAGAAAGTTTGGTAAAGGGGGGGGGGGGGGACATTTCAGACCCCCCCGGCCAGGTAGGGTTAAAACGAAGTAAATAACTGGGTTATATGTGTATAACATCTTGCAGAAAATCTTTCAGAGAGGGAAAGAGAATATACTGTTATTAATTGGCAAAACATCTATAAACTTTTGTGGGCATTCATAGTTTTGGTTGGACCAGTCGAATCAGACTCCAAGCTGCTGCCGTCGTCTAGCCAGAGTGGCACCGTAATACGGAGTAGATGCAATATTTTCAATATCGAATTGCGAATAGAATTTTAGTAACGATCATACTACTGGACTAATTACAGTCAACAAACTGCACATTCTATGAACGAGAGAGAGAAACAATTATTCAATTGTTCTGGGGCTGCCATTTTGTCAGACTTGTATGGGACAAGCTCATCAACTGGCCGAAGAATTTCAATCTGTTGTCAATACCACTGACAATAACAGATGTAATTATATCGGATGAGCTAAAATGAATCGGTTCTCCTGGGTCATATTATGCCTAAAAGCAGCATATACCAGGTGACAATAACCGCTTTCATCATTCAACCTAAGCGTATTGCAGAAATGAATTCCACTAACAATTCCGCAACGAAACAATTGTTTGAGAGGCGGGAGCCTCTGGCGGACAGATTTTTGGAACATTTATTTGGAGTTCTGTCCGTCTGTTCAACTAAGAAGCATGTATTCATATTAGATAAAACGGCATTGTATTACCATATTATCTTGCCCCTGGGACTTCAATATATAAACCATCGTACGGTGAGGATGTAAAAGCGTGACTGAACTAGTAGGCAAATAAATGCCCAGTGGCTCATCCAGAATTTATGAAAAAAACATTATCTGATGAGGGGAATAGGGGTGGATAATTGGTATGTGATAATGAACATTCAGGGTTTTTTATCCTCTCTTGTTTTTTATCACTTCTGTGATAAATATCGTACATTGGCGGAAAATACGAGCGTAGCATACAAGATCATTGGCGCTGCGTTTCGTAACTTGTTCTAATTCCGCTTAAACCGGGCTAGCATCTTCTCGTCCCAAGTCAATTTCTACGTTCGCACTTCGAAGTGTGAACGTAGAACTTGGCTTGGTGAATGAAGATGGGATCTAGGTGCCGTTGCAATATCATGCGTTTTACAACTCCATGGTATTCAAATGAACAAGCACAATCGAAGCGCGACTGAGATACACCATACATTAGAAAACGACCTGAAAACTCATGTGGCTAAAGAATACGGGTCAGTGATAAGGACTTTATGTAAAGAACATCATGTCGTCATTGAAAATTGTTGACCGTTTCTCTCTGGCAGGAATCCATCTTGTGTCTTTTTAATTCTCATTTCATGGATATTTGGAATTCATGCTAACTGTCGCACGAAACAGGCCTGTCGATTACTGACGAGGAAATTTTTGTGTGGACGACGGTTGAATATTGAATGTTGAATCTGACGACTGTAATATAAGTATTTGGGTCTATGATCTGAATTGGAATGAGAGTTAATAATTTATCAACCTAGATTATAGATAGATTTAGACTGTAGACTGAGTTGTACATTGAACATTGAACATTGTTACGAGAGTTGTATAATTTATCAAGCTAGACTATATAGATAGATTTAGACTATAGACTGCCGCACATGGGTCCGTGTAACCTTGCACAATTCAATTTTCGTTTTTTGTTTTTGTGTTCTCAAAATCAAAAATTGAAAACTGACCGTCAATTTTCAATTTTCGTTTTTGTTTTTGTGTTCTCAAAATCAAAAATTGAAATTTGACCGTCAATTTTCAATGTTCGTTTTTTGTTTTTGGTTTCTCAAAATCAAAAATTGAAAATTGACCGTCAATTTTCAATTTTCGTTTTTTGTTTTTGTGTTCTGAAAATCAAAAATTGAAATTTGACCGTCAATTTTCAATTTTTGATTCTGGGATTACAAAAACAAAAAACGAAAATTGATATTTGACAGTCAATTTTCAATTTTCGTTTTTCGTTTTGCTTCACGCAAAAATGAAAATCAAATATTGAAAATTGCCTCGACTTGTCCGTTTTTCGTTTTTGGATTTTAACTTTGACGTATCTATGTTAAGTTCTCATGTGGACGGGTTATCATGTCACTTCCGGTACGACGAGTAGAATAGAAAACGCAAATCGTGTCGTATGAGAGGTGTGGAGCGTGAGAGGCATGTGGCCCACCAGGCCATCCTCGGGAGCCAGTGTATTGATCGATTTGTTAGGGTATCTATACATTGCCTTGGTTGCATGGTTGCACACGATAGTTCTGGATAAAAAAAAGATCAAGGGGTATCCTCTAAATCAAACCAATTATTCAACAGGTTCAGCTAGCTCATTACTCCAATCCACTAGCTGGACGGTTTGAGATGTGACATCGCTGGCATAATTTTGATGTCAGGCTGAAATCGACATCGAGAGTCAAGGCAAAAATCGCCGGCTTGGGATACCGACATGCTAATTCAAAATAACCTCGGGGATGAAATGTTCGAGAATGAGGCAACGACTCAAGAACTCACTCGAATCACCAAAAATGTCCAAGTAAACCCTGTGCGGGGATAGCCTATAGTATTGGACCCTTCTACGGAGGGCCAATGATAGGCTGATGCAGCAACAACAACATTTTCCCAGTTATGCGCCAGATTTTGAAATCGAAAACGATGCCGCGCTATGTCATCGGTCAACTGAGACAGTCACGTGGTTGTGTATGAAGATTGGGGTGGCTCCTATAAATAGTGATCCAATGAAAATGCTCGTCTTAGTTTGAAATGGCGGAGTCGAATGACCAATCTCTGAAGGGGAGACAGCTGGAACAGTACACTATCACTGTCTGTTAATATCTTGAATTAACAGAGAGTACTGCAGTCTATGTGCGGGGATTCACGATTTACCTGGACTTGTGAAGATGCACCAGACAGGTCTGGATATGTGGCATCCCGCTGTTCTCAATGGTTATTGGCCTTGAGGCCTGAGCCAATCAGAACGCAGTCTTAGATTTTCTCATTTCTAAAAATAGATGTTTAGAGCGCTACAAAAGCGAACAGCATTCATGCAGACAACCGCTATTTGCTATTGATTTGAAATATAGTATTTATAAAGATACCAACAAAGATTTAATACCAATAAGAGTAAGTATGCGGCCCGTAAACCACCATTTCAAACAAGCACACAATCGCCACGTTTGATGTCAGACGTCTGAATGCTTCAACGCTTCAGGTCCAATCTTCATTCTCTATTTTTGGGACTTGGATCGTTGGAGCGTTCAGATGCTCGTCAACGTTCAGCGTCAAAAACGCTTCAACGCAAGTGTGGGTGTCAAACGCTTCAACGCATCGACGTGGGAAGTTTCCTTGGGGGTTATGATTAGGCATCTTCATTTTATCGAGCCAATTTCTACGTTCCCACTTCGAACCTGCCTTGATTCATCTGACCCCTTCAGTGTTCAAAATCCGAGGTGTAAATTTCACCTACTAACGACAGAAGAACCAATCAGAGCGTACATCGATTGCGAATGAAGTCACGTTGAGTGACATCATCCTCTATTAGCGGCGTCTTTCCTCCTAATAAGGTGCCCACTAATTAGGTCAGCCAATCAATAACGCTCTTGTGCGACCCATTTCGAATTTCAAATGTTTTCGAGGTCAGTGACGTCTCGTGTCTATTTATAAGTTATTTGAACATTGAAGGGGTCCAGATATATCAAGGGAAGTTCGAAGTGGGAACGTAGAAATTGGCTAGATAAAATGAAGATGTGATTAGGGTACCCACGTATTTATTATACTACCCTACTTTAATGAAACTCCCATGTGTATCAACCCCGTTGTTCTCCATATAATGCTTCACACCTGCTGCACGATTGCCTACTCGCTTATGCGCAGTTGGCCCATTATATTCTAGCTCGAATGCCTGGCTCCAGGGATCTATAGTGTAGTGAAACTCCCACATCTTGCCCCCTACTGTTTTTCCATATTATGCTCCACACCTGCCTAAACAATCCGATTTGCGCTTTCCATACTACTCCGCGAACCGAAAGTGACATCATAAGTCTTGCGCGTGCGCAGTTAACATTGACGAGTCAAAGTTAAAATCAAAAAACGAAAAACGGACAAGTCGAGGCAATTTTCATTATTTGATTTTCATTTTTGGGACAAGTGAAACGAAAAACGAAAATTGACGGTCAATTTTCAATTTTTGATTTTGAGAAACCCAAAACAAAAAACGAAAATTGAAAATTGACGGTCAAATTTCAATTTTTGATTTTGAGAACACAAAAACAAAAAACGAAAATTGAAAATTGACGGTCAATTTTCAATTTTTGATTTTGAGAACACAAAAACAAAAAACGAAAATTGAATTGTGCAAGGTTACACGGACCCACATGTCACTGGATCCTCAGGAACATGTAGCGGGGAAAGCAGCGCAATCGGTCTCTTTCGATTTGGTGGGACTGGATTGCGATGGTCTGCTGGTTAGAGCGTCCGCATCGGAAGCGGGGGGTCATATGAACGATCCCGGTCCAGGTATCAAGGTCCAGGTGTGAATATGTTATTTCCCTCATCTCATGTTCCGCATCTTCTCTGCGTTCGACTTCCATACATATTCAGTCTCTCTCTACACTTATACTTAACAGGAGCCGGAACCCATCAGACAGATATTTTCTCCAACCGTACACTCTCAGGAATATTCAGAGAATACTCCTCCTGAATTCACCAGGTTGTATATTCACAAATTAATTTCAGGGATTTTGTCTGAAATCCAGGGATGATTACCTGAAATTCAGAAAAAAATACCTGAATGAAAGGATCTTACCTGAAATTCAGGCAAATTTATCACCCTGATTAGTAAGATGACGCCCCTATTTAGGTACGTAAAATCCCCTAAAATTCAGGAAATTTAGCTTTAATTCAGGGATGATATACCTGGATTTCAGGAAATTATGCCTGGATTTATTTAAAAAACTTTCTGAAATTGAGTTGTGGATGTACAACATGATCAATTCAGGAGTATTCCCTGAATATTTCTTAGAGTGTAGTTTCCACATCCAGCATCCAGACCCTCACTCCTTAATCATCACCGCTGTAGCAAGAATCACCGTGAACATTTTCCTCCTCCAGATCTACAACTTCCACTCTATTCTCGTGTTCACTTCCATTAGCAGACTTCCATGGTTTAACTTGCAGTGTTTTATACTATAATCAATAACCACTTTATAATTCATACTACAACCACCATGCAACAAGCTGACAAGTCCACCATTTATGAATAGAACTCTTTAGTTTATGTACCTGATCAGTAGCATTTGACACAGTTGCTCTTTCATTCCCGGAAATAATCATCCCGTGTTATAGGGTCATTAGCCTGGGTAGACTCGCTTCCGTGTAGATACCCTATAGTTGCTTCATGCCAATATCGTAACTGTGGTTACTGAAAGCCGGTTAAGTTCTCTTTCTCTCATTCGTATAGCTGCTATCATGTGAGCCATATGACAAATACAGCTGTCAAATCCAACATTCAGTATGCAGTCGTCGGCCACGGCGATTTGCCACGTCCATATTTATAAAACTAGCTTGGACAGTGAACAAGGCTATACCACAGGGGCTCATTACCGTTGTTAATTGTTTAATTAGGCTGATTAGAGAGGAGGGGGGTTCGAGGTAGGGTATAAATGGGGAAGGGAGGACAATCAAGTCGGAGCCGTCACCTCACCACGCTCACAAATCTCTTCTTTTATATCCCATTGTCTGCGAAAATCGAATAAACTTCGAGAAATGGTTAAAACGCATATATCTTACTTTATCTTCTCCCAATCTGGCCTCTTTATGCAAAAAAAAATCCATTTACCCGCCAAATTTTAACCGATATTTCCAGACTGACCAAAATCTCGATAATACCTCTCGCCACAGTGCCCGAGAACGAGCGAGACTTCCTCGCCAGGGTTCGTCGCGAGCCAACTATCAGCTGGTATCAGTTGACTTGAGACCAAAATGGCGGAAGACGAGAGCAAGCAAGCTGAGACTGCCTGTCTCGCAGGACACAATGTTATTATCCAGGGGCAGGCAGGTACTGGAAAACCGTTTTTAATAAGAAAAGTGGAAAATCTTTTAAAACAACAGGGAAAGAACGTTGCCCTTACAGCCACCACGGGCATAGCGACTGACGGCTCGTGACGAACTCTGGCCTGGCGAGGAAGGCTCGCTCGTTCTCGAGCACTGTGGCGAGAGGAATTATCGAGATTTTGGTCAGTCTGGAAATATCGGTTAAAATTTGGCGGGCATACGGACTTTTTTTTGCATAAAGAGGCCAGATTTCGATCTGTTAAAAGGGAAGTTTATTCGATTTTCGAAGATAAGGGGATATAAAACAAGAGTTTTTTGAGCGTGGTGAGGTGACGACTCCGACTTGATTGTCCTCCCATCCCCATTTATACCCTACCTCAAACACCCCCCCCCCCCACGTAATCAACCTAATTAACCAATTAACGGTAACGAGCCCCTGTGGGCTATACCTCCAAACACCTAAATTATAAAGGACCCCTTTGCAGCAGTATACCAAACCGTCCCTCTTGAGGTGCACTAGTTTGGTGAAAAATATTTTTCGTCAGAAATCGCTCAAACTTGTACGAACAGATAGACAACAAAGTACTCTGTCATTCTGCGAAGAAAACGACTTCTTGGCATACATAGGAATTGTTTAATGAGCAGGCAAAATATACTAAACAGTCTATTTTTTCATTTCTTGTCTTTGACGTGGGAATTCCCATCATAACGAAAATGTGATTACGTTAACCAAAATCATTCCAGTATTTCTTTGACAAGGATAATATATTTTACAGAAGTCCGAAATATAGTTTTGGTAAACGCAATCATACTTTTGTAAATCGTACAACGTGATTGTAAAAATAGATTCAACACTTATGTGAAGCTGTTTTCCTCTTATCGAATCTGCTTTTCTGCGAAACACTAGTCAGGAGAATACATTTCGTGATGTTTCGTGTAGGCCAAATAATCAAATCGACTGTTGCACCAAACGACAGACTCCGGTGATGAGTGTTATCTTTAAGCAGAAATCGAAGTTCTTCTACAATGTTCAAACGAACAGAGCTATTTATGTTATATTTATTTTACAGCGGCTTGGATTTAGGTCCTGGGGCCCCTTTCTAGAACGCCCCATACAAGTGACACATTTTGCAGAGAGTTTATACATCAAATAATTGTGTAAGACTGACCTAACTTAACAGTCGGACAACCTGTTATATATCTGTTCGCGTGGCATAAATCTGGACTGGGGAAGCCCTGACGTCATGCTACTGTGCTGCGATTGACCACTGCCGAGCTACTCATGGCGCATCTTCTCTAGCCAAGTCGACGTACATCACGTTGCTCTGTACATTGCCTTGGCATACTTCTCTAGTAAAGTTGGAACGTTAATCCTCATTTATGATTGAATGCAGAGACGGCGTGCTGCATCCAATCAGAATGCGCGTTACGTAGTAGTTGGTTTCCCAAGATGTCGGCCCCCAGTACGAATGAGTTGTGTCGAATGTGCGGGGAAATTCTATCGAAAAGATACAGGAAGAGCACTTTCACGGCCAGTTTCGGTGTTTCTGATCAATTGAATCAGATTTTGGGAAACGCTGCACGGACGAACGATAACGAATCGCCTCACGTATGTGCCGACTTAAGATTGAAGGGAAACAACTCTTGATGGCAAAAAGTCTCTCGCCGTTAAAACTTCCACTAGGTGGCGCAGAGAAGTATTCCTCTGCCACCAGCCAAGAATGTCAAGGCAGCGTAGAGAGCTTCGCGATGTAGTTGACTTGGCTGGTGAAGATGCTCATGGCGATCATCGTTCTTTATCTCTGTGAGGAGGTTGAACGATCGCATGCATTTCGAAAGGGGTAGATTCAATCTAATTAAAATTAAATCCTATCTTCTCCCCATTTGAATATGTCGCTCGCAGGATCTAATCGGCTTGCAGTAACGCGAATGTCAACTAGTCCCGAGAACTCTTCATAGTGCTTTGAAGGGAACATAATGGGAGGGGCTTCTTGGTTGGCTCAATCGAAAAAGACGTCACGCTGGCGGGACATCTGCTGATGTGGCCGTGCTCCCGTCAGTTCGGCGCCATAATACGGGGTAGAAATATGAACTCGTCCTTAGTATAAACCTTGGGTTAATGTGGAGGAGATGACCCTATCCCCCCTCTCCAACTGCAAGTAAAGTACGGCAGTTAAAATGCGGCCGTGATGTCATAAGACTATTAAATATTCATGACCTGCATGGGCGCTCTGAACACGAAATTCAATTGAAATCAGTAAGATCCTACATAGAGACATACGATTGTGGAGCATTGATAGGATATTTATTTATTAAGATTGGGATAGATTCATATAATTGTCAATTGACAAGCGGCGGAAACGTTTAACAAATATATGACATTGGACGAGAGAGGTAGCATACTTTCACAATATACTTCAACCTGTCGTTCTAATCTTTGTTGATAATCAATTTAAGTAGTGCTATAGAATAGAAATAATGTTTTCATAGACGTGCTCTATGGTTGTTTGACGCTCGGTTAGTATATGAAGTTAGGGCGTCGGCTTCGCCCCTGCCCTAAAATATAAACTTTCCCACACTAATCGTGCGTCAAAAAACTAATGAGCACGCCTAAACTAATGAGCACGCCTAAACTAATGAGCACGCCTATGAAAGTATTATTTCTTAAATTTAACATGGTGAAAATATGGAAATGAGATTCCTGTTTTAAAACAGCAGAGGTCTGGCTTGATGATGCCCCCAAGTGAGTGAACAGCAGGGGTTTCGTACCATGTCTGTTGCCACGAGGCGAAGATAAATTTCCTCTACATGATGACTGTACATGGATAGTCACACATGCCCAGCTAATCATATCGTAGTTAGCTATAACGTCGCTATAGGGTCGAAATAGCGCTGAACGCGACGTTAAACCCTAACTCACTCACTCACCCTGGCTTGATGGCTACAGACGGTGAATAACCTAACTTGAACGCGATTCCCTCGCGTGCAAATCGCCGTTAACCCTACCTGACCTGGCCTGACCCTACCAAACTTTCTGCGCTATCTCCGGAACGACGAAAAATGGAGTGCTGAAACTCCGGGACTTTATAGTTTATCATCATCCGAACGCATGGCACGATCATACGTATAGAAACTTCTGCTCGTAGCCATGCGGTAACGGATGCTATTTGAGTGTAATAGGCCGTTTCCCAAATGGTCACATCCGACTGGTCCCGTTACATCTGACATCGGTGCAATCACATTCATACAACGAAGACACACCTCCAGAAAGCGATCGATTGAAATGACCCCATGGTGGGCCTCGAAGTACCCCCATCACAAAATAAAAAGCATATCATTTTCTTGTGGTCTGCCGCCGATTTTATTTTGTTTTCAAATATGTTAGGCCGTTTGTAATATGATTTTTCTTAAGATAAACAAAGAAGCATGCTCCACTAGAGTGAGAAATAAAATAGCTAATTCGCACAACTTCGTTTTGGTCTCACGTAGACTCCCCCAGTCTTGCGCCTCGTGCAACTGACACGTCTGCATGTCTGAGAAATATTTGAATACAGGTAATTTCATTGGCTCGTTTAAATGGGGCCGACATTTGACCTCATGCTTTGGGAACAACTTTCGAACTGGATTATCTCCCTCTAGATAGATGGCGCCGGGTGAAATACATACCGAATCACAGCGAGAACCTAAGGGTAGTGTTAAGTGAAACGTGAAATGCCCTTAGCAAGCTAAGATGATAGTTTATCATATTGGGGTCATTTTGAGCGCATTATGGCCCACCCTACCAAACTTTCTGCGCTATCTCCGGAACGACGAAAAATGAAATGCTGAAACTCCAGGACTTTATAGTTTATCATATTGGGGTCATTTTGAGCGCATTTGCATAACCCCCTGAGCAGAGGATCATGGGTAAATTCAAGATGGCGGCCACGTGGGGTTCCAGAAAAGTGATGTTTTCGTCACATTTCTTCAAAATTTCAGCTTTTCCGCGATGAAAAGTGGGCAAAAACTATTTTATTTCACATCAAATTAATATTTACTAATTTATCATGAAGTTTTTGCGGAGAAATTGCATAGATAAAAAATTCGGAAAATGCGACCGAAAAATCGACCAAAAAATGCCGGTTTTGAAAATGACGTCACTGTGACGTCATCAAAGCGGCCATCTTGTATTTGTTTTACATTTTCTGGTAGAGCTTGACCCAGGGGTATAGTGTGATAAGTTTCAGCACCTAACTCATGGTATAAGAACAATAATTAGGGGGCGTCCCCCGGCTCGACAGGTCCCAAAAAGCCCAGGACAGATAGGGTTAAATAATGCTGCGCTAAAAACCAACGCGACGAACGGAAAACAAGCGCGCGAAAAAAGCTGCCGAGAAAAACCCATCTCGTGCATTTTCTGAAGGTCGATGCACACTAGAGCTATCCCCTGAGCCAACGGCATCAAGTGCATGTTGTCTCAGGGGGTAGCTCTCGTGTGATTTCAGTGCACACGGTGAAAGAAAGTTGTTTTTCTTCAGCCGCGATCGAAACGCACGCTTTTGTCACCACAAGAATTCGCTCATGTGTCACATTTTCTCTATAGTCGCGTCCAATGTTACTGGGTTATTTCTGCCGTCATGTCGACCCTTAACATCGCAAAGTGCCAAAATATCGACATTGTCGACCCCAAACATCGCAAGAACAATTTCGATGTTAAGGAATGTCATGTCGACACTTAACGTCGTATTGAGATGTTAAGGACCTAATTACGATGTTAAGGGCTTCAACAATGCTGTCCTGTCACATTCAATGTTGATCGCTTCTTTCTTGCAAGAAATTGACTGTACTTATATATTTTTATGTTCGATTATGGATATTCTTTAAGGGCGAGGACGGGCTACTGACTGTCAGATTCGACGCTTGTATTCGTGTCGGGTTAAATAGCGGACGTTGACAAACTTACTCATTCCCATGTGGTAGATTCACTGACCTTTTGCGACAATGCAGCTCTACTAGGGCATTGTGGTCACGTCATTTCAAGAGTCCTCGTGAACACCTAATCCAAAAGCAAGACTGAGATACAATAACACCATCACATAAGGGAATGATTCGTGATCCTTATTGAGGCTTATTTTCCGATAATACCGTTTACACAGGTCATTCGACCTTCATTTGAATAAGATGGGGTTGATACTGGTATCATCTGAGTGCAAGGCACGATCATACGTGGTCCGTGTAACCTTGCACAGTTCAATTTTCGCTTTTGGTTTCTCAAAATAATAAAATTGAAATTTGAACGAAAATTGACTGTCAGATTTAAATTTTTGATTTTGAGAAACCCCAAAAAATAAATAAATAAAATAAAATAATAATAAATAAAAACAAAAATAAATAAATTAACGATCAAATTTCAATTTTTTATTTTACGAAACCAAAAAGGAAAAAGGAAAACTGTGCAAGGTTACACGGACCATACGTAGACACTTCTGTGGTAACAAGTGCTATCTGTGTGTGTCCGAAATGATCACTGTGGAACATAAGAGTGGAGCTATCACAAGCCTTGAACAAAGCCACACCTCCAGCAGTGCAGGAAAGAAATTATCCCTTGATGGGCCTCATCACAAAATAGAAACATTTTTTTTTCCTGTGAACTCCCACTGATTGTATTTCTTTCAAATATTTTTTGGTCGTCTGTATTATGATTTTCTCAAGGAAAAACAAACAATCATGCATCGGGAGTCTGGTTTTTCGGTCAAATATTTAAAAACATAAAACTTTCATTGGCTCGTTCAAATGGGACAGACATGTGACGTAATGCTCGAGGAAGCTGGCGTCGGACGAAATACACCGTGAATCAAGTCAATCTGCTAAAGGTATTTATTTAGTGAAATGCGAAATTCCCTTAGCTCGGTGATAAGAATACTGGCGATACTTGCGTTTCACGGACATTTCCCCTTGCCGAACTTTTCAATACATATTTTCCTGGTGGCGTAATGTAAAAACAACTTATCTCATCTTCTCTTCAAAACTCCGTTAACCTTCAATTTCAGCATACAGTCTTTATGGCGTAATAAAATCAGTTCATATCCAAGAGCTTACACAAACAGAATATCGACATTCATACGGCAAACATTGTAAAATGACAATAAAAGAAATTTGGCAGCATTGAATGACCACTTTCTAGTTTAAGTTCAGTCGGGGGCAATGTGACACGTCAAAACTGCAAATAGTTTGTCTGGCATTCATGAAGATTGCGGCAAGTTGATTGCTGTGTTAGCCTTGGAGATATACCATTCTGTCCATTCTTGTCTACACTTTGAATAACACATCAGGATTTTTTCGTCTTCATGTCTGGTGCAATCATTCTCAAATTGCACAGTATCATATCTTTACCACAATAATATTTCCCCATCAATTGCGCTGGTCCCTCTAACGACTAACCTTTTTTTTTTGCGAACATCATCAAAAAAGTATTCTTTCGGTCGTCTGCACTGATGGAGCCAGGGTCGTGTATAAATAGAAAGCAAAGATGAAAACTATAAAGACGTATATTATCAATACTGCATGTATATGCACAATTTTGAAGCGAATCAGTGCGGAAATCATCTATAAAGTTGCATAATTTTAATGATATACATTTGCAGTATGCATGTTGATAGAAGAGTACAAATGTTGAATACGGTCTACTTTCACTTTAGAATATTGTATAGTATACGATGTATTATAAATATGAAGATATCAGGCCTAATTGCCCAGCTCAGGCAGTGAAAAAAGAATATGACATAAAATAATTAGTACTTGGCGCTTGTTAAACCACTGAAATCGCTACTTTCCTTGTGGATTGCAGCGCAAAGTGTTCTTGTATCATAGAGTGGGTTCTTCTCCAGTCCGAGTCCTAATTGGTTTCCAGGGTATTTCCGTTGTTACTCATGCTTGATATTCTCCTAGTATTTTCTAGATAAAATCCGGTGTTATATATTTAATAAGGAATCACATCATTTTCCGAATTCCGCTTACTTCAGAGGGACCTAAGGCCTGAAGCATTAGAAGCCCAGTCTCGGTTAAAAGAAACGTTGCATCACGGGATATCTTCCAGCTTTAGAACATTTGATTGGTCAATTCAAATTTTCAAATGGGAATCCGGCATATTCATTGGTTTGTGAAGAAAACTGGAAGAAATTCCAGCCACCCACAGAGTTTCTGTAATGGATCATTGGCAACTGCTAATCAAGCCAGAGATATGTATATATATTCCCACGGGAGGGACGAATGAAGCTACTTTAAAGAGAAATCATTATTTGTTCAATCGCTGAATAAATATTAAATGTTACTGAGAAATACGAGCAATATCTGCAAGGGTTTTTTTCAGCTTAATCGTATAGCGATATATTTGCACAATAAGTATTATACCTGTTCAGGTTTGTGATAAACGCAGTCATCATCAGAACGATACTGGTATAAACTGACCCCGAACCACTTCAGTCCGATAAAGGATAATAAGGATTTAGTCAACCGGATCTTGTGGACTCAATTTGTTGTAAATGGTGGAACCATATCACAGCATCATGTGTTAGTTGTCCACATTACTTTCGAGTAATGGACGCGGACATTCTTTATGGACGTTGGCGGCCTACCGAATGCCGGATCTGTATTTAATCCTCATTCTCAATTATGATGAATTTTTGTGTCGTCTTCAGAGTAGTGGAAAAATGGTGTCTTCGGAACATAATTTCGGGTTGAGGATCAATGACGCCATCATGATCACGGTCAAGATTTGAGTAACGGTCATATATGGAATGAAGGTCATAATGTGCAGTTAACGATCAAAATTTGGGGTAACAATCAAATTATGGTGTAACGGTCGAATTATGGTGAAACGGTCAAAATATGGAGTTGCGGTCAAAATCTGGAGTAAAGGTGAAGGAGAAAAATCGGCTCAGGTTCAAGGACTCGACCAATCAGAAGCAAGTATGCATAATTTGTCAAGAATCGTCGTCAGTGTTTGCTCACGTGGCACATCGGGTATTTCCCGTAAACCATGGTAGCAGGGAATCTACGGACCTTTCTGGGTTGAAGAAAGGAAAAAACCCTTGAGGTTTCCACTCCATGTATGTTAAATGAACGTGTGAAAGTTTGCACCAATAAGAAGCATATATACAACCGCCATGTTTAATCAGGTACTAGTTTCACAGTAAATCGATTTAGAGATTTTTAAAATCTACAACGCATATGCGTGACTTAGATATATTATATCCAGCCTTCAAAATAACTTATCCAACCTATACACACACACACACATGTACACTAATAGAGTTCCGGCACAGACGTGATACCATTTTATTTCCACATTAAAATGTGTTTTTTTTAGAGAAAATGATTTAACATATCTTTCGTGGATAATTTACCATGTTTGAGCACACTTGCCTGAATTTGGTCGGCTTAAAAAACTTTTGATGGTCGATATTATTCTGAACGTGAACGTTGTTGCATATAAAAAAATATTCTTATACTTTTTGCTGAGAGTAAATGTTAGTTTGAGTATCAACGGTGAACCGTTCTCATAGCATCAAATTTTATACCTCCTACTAACAAATAAACCCACCGACTGCACTGCATGATGTTGAAATCGCGACGCACATCAAAATAAATACAGGTCGATTGGACAGTGTTTCTGTATAGTACAGTCAGATGACTTTATTAACTATGCGATAACGCCTGGTAAAGACCCATCAGACAGTAAGTCATATAGGTCAATCACTCTCATGTCAAATTTATTCCGGAAAAAAACCCATGAAAAAAATAGACTTAAATATCACTTGGAAAGCAACAACTTACTGAACAAAAGACAAAGCGGGTTTTCGAAAAAAAAAAGCCCTATAGACAACATAACGAGACTCCAACTCTCGATCAGAAAGGGTAACGCCAAACACCAATATACATTAGGCATGTTCTTGGATATAGAAAACAAAAAACATTTGTCCTTGTATGGCAGAACGGGTTATCATCCAATTAAACAAACTGAGAACTGAGGGTAGGATACAACACTGGATAAAAAAAAATTCTTCATGATCGAAACTTCAAAGTTCGTATTGGGAAACACCATATTCATGGACCATCAACTAGATAACGGTACATCACAAGGCAGTGTGGTCGGTCCAACGCTTGTTAATATCCTTATTAACGGACTGGCCGACGAAATTAACACCGAATACCCCGAAATTGAACAATCTCTATTTGTTGACGATGCTGCCTTGTGGAAATCCGCTGGCTGCATAACAAAAACAAGTATAATGCAAAAGGTGCTAGACACAATTAGAGGCTGGGCCGATGAATGGGTCAAAACAAAACAAAACAAAACGAAACAGCTGTCAAAACAACGGGCGTTCTAGTCTCAAATAAACAACACGTAGACGTAAAGCTATCACTATGAGGCCTGAGAATCGAGTTTAAGAATAGCGTTAAAGGTACGTAGGTATGATCTTTGAGCGCTAACTCGCCTGGAAATACCATTTCGACCAATTAATTATTCGGTGTAACGAGGACTTGAACCTCATGAGGTGCGTGTCCGGTACAAACTAACGTAGTTTAGCTATCCCCTTAAAGGCAGTTTTTGCACCCCCGTGACAATTTGTCTTCTGTACCAATAAATATACAAGATAACCATAATAAACTATATATTTTATGAAAGCGTATATCGTAGGGATTTCACCTATATCATTTGTATAACCGTATCTGCTATTGTGTAGCAATGATTCCAATTTAAATTAATTAAAAAGAAAACAATAGCGTCCATTTTTCAATTTAAATTTCATGAAAACTGTTGATCTCGTTTCAAATTTGATGGTACACCTTGATAGGAGACAACTTGAAATAGCAAATCTTATCTCATTTTAAAAAAATTTGCCTGGTTTCTTTTTTACAGCAATTTTACTAAAATAAATTGAAATAAAACGTACTATTTTACGATCATTGTCTTTAAAGTTGAATAATTAAAAAACAAAGCCAAACTTACAAAAAGTGAGATAATTTGACTAGATCACCTCGACGCTTGTATTCGTGTCGGGTTAAATAGCGGACGTTGACAAACTTACTCATTCCCATGTGGTAGATTCACTGACCTTTTGCGACAATGCAGCTCTACTAGGGCATTGTGGTCACGTCATTTCAAGTGTCCTCATGAACACCTACTCTAAAAGCAAGACTGAGATACAATAACACCATCACATAGGGGAATGATTCGTGATCCTTATTGAGGCTTATTTTCCGATAACACCGTTTACACAGGTCATTCGACCTTCATTTGAATAAGATGGGGTTGATACTGGTATCATCTGAGTGCAAGGCACGATCATACGTGGTCCGTGTAACCTTGCACAGTTCAATTTTCGCTTTTGGTTTCTCAAAATAGAAAAATTAAATTTGAACGAAAATTGACTGTCAGATTTAAATTTTTGATTTTGAGAAACACCAAAAAATAAATAAATAAAATAAAATAATAATAAATAAAAACAATAATAAATAAATTAACGATCAAATTTCAATTTTTTATTTTGCGAAACCAAAAAGGAAAAACGAAAACTGTGCATGGTTACACGGACCATACGTAGACACCTCTGTGGTAACAAGTGTTATCTGTGTGTGTCCGAAATGATCACTGTGGAACATAACAGTGGAGCTATCACAAGCCTTGAACAAAGCCACACCTCCAGCAGTGCAGGAAAGAAATTATCCCTTGATGGGCCTCAGCACAAAATAGAAACATTTTTTTTTCCTGTGAACTACCACTGATTGTATTTCTTTCAAATATTTTTTGGTCGTCTGTATTATGATTTTCTCAAGGAAAAACAAACAATCATGCATCGGGAGTCTGGTTTTACGGTCAAATATTTAAAAACATAAAACTTTCATTGGCTCGTTCAAATGGGACAGACATGTGACGTATTGCTTGAGGAAGCTGGCGTCGGACGAAATACACCGTGAATCAAGTCAATCTGCTAAAGGTATTTATTTAGTGAAATGCGAAATTCCTTTAGCTCGGTGATAAGAATACTGGCGATACTTGCGTTTCACGGACATTTCCCCTTGCCGAACTTTTCGATACATATTTTCCTGGTGGCGTAATGTAAAAACAACTTATCTCATCTTCTCTTCAAAACTCCGTTAACCTTCAATTTCAGCAAACAATCTTTATGGCGTAATAAAATCAGTTCATATCCAAGAGCTTACACAAACAGAATATCGACATTCAAACGGCAAACATTGTAAAATGACAATAAAAGAAATTTGGTAGCATTGAATGACCACTTTCTAGTTTAAGTTCAGTCGGGGGCAATGTGACACGTCAAAACTGCAAATAGTTCGTCTGACATTCATGAAGATTGCGGCAAGTCGATTGCTGTGTTAGCCTTGAAGATATGCCATTAAACTGCCCATTCTTTTCTACACTTTGAATAACACATTAGGATTTCTTCGTCTTCATGTCCGGTGCAATCATTCTCAAATTGCTCAGTATCATATCTTTACCACAATAATACTTCCCCATCTAACGACTAACCTTTTTTTTGCGAACATCATCAAAAAAGTATTCTTTCGGTCGTCTGCACTGATGGAGCCAGGGTCGTGTATAAATAGAAAGCAAAGATGAAAACTATAAAGACGTATATTATCAATACTGCCTGTATATGCAAAATTTTGAAGCGAATCAGTGCGGAAATCATCTATAAAGTTGCATGATTTTAATGATATACATTTGCAGTATGCATGTTGATAGAAGAGTACAAATGTTGAATACGGTCTACTTTCACTTTAGAATATTGTATAGTATACGATGTATTATAAATATGAAGATATCAGGATATATCGGTCTGATAATGTCCTAATTGCCCAGCTCAGGCAGTGAAAAAAGAATATGACATAAAATAATTAGTACTTGGCGCTTGTTAAACCACTGAAATCGCTACTTTCCTTGTGGATTGCAGCGCAAAGTGTTCTTGTATCATAGAGTGGGTTCTTCTCCAGTCCGAGTCCTAATTGGTTTCCAGGGTATTTCCGTTGTTAGTCATGCTTGATATTCTCCTAGTATTTTCTAGATAAAATCCGGTGTTATATATTTAATAAGGAATCACACCATTTCCCGAATTCCGCTTATTTCAGAGGGACCTAAGGCCTGAAGCATTAGAAGCCCAGTCTCGGTTAAAAGAGACAACGTTGCATCACGGGATATCTTCCAGTTTTACAACATTTGATTGGTCAATTCAAATTTTCAAATGGGAATCCGGCATATTCATTGGTTTGTGAAGAAAACTGGAAGAAATTCCAGCCACCCGCAGAGTTTCTGTAATGGATCATTGGCAACTGCTAATCAAGCCAGAGATATGTATATATATTCCCACGGGTATTATGCAGAAAAATGAGGGACGAATGAAGCTACTTTAAAGAGAAATCATTATTTGTTCAATCGCTGAATAAATATTAAATGTTACTGAGAAATACGAGCAATATCTGCAAGGGTTTTTTTTCAGCTTAATCGTATAGCGATATATTTGCACAATAAGTATTATACCTGTTCAGGTTTGTGATAAACGCAGTCATCATCAGAACGATACTGGTATAAATAAACTGACCCCGAACCACTTCAGTCCGATAAAGGATAATAAGGATTTAGTCAACCGGATCTTGTGGACTCAATTTGTTGTAAATGGTGGAACCGTATCACAGCATCATGTGTTAGTTGTCCACATTACTTTCGAGTAATGGACGCGGACATTCTTTATGGACGTTGGCGGCCTACCGAATGCCGGATCTGTATTTAATCCTCATTCTCAATTATGATGAATTTTCGAGTCGTCTTCAGAGTAGTGGAAAAATGGTGTCTTCGGAACACAATTTCGGGCTGAGGATCAATGACGCCATCATGATCACGGTCAAGATTTGAGTAACGGTCATATATGGAATGAAGGTCATAATGTGCAGTTAACGACCAAAATTTGGGGTAACAATCAAATTATGGTGTAACGGTCAAATTATGGTGAAACGGTCAAAATATGGAGTTGCGGTCAAAATCTGGAGTAAAGGTGAAGGAGAAAAATCGGCTCAGGTTCAAGGACTCGACCAATCAGAAGCAAGTATGTATAATTTGTCAAGAATCGTCGTCAGTGTTTGCTCACGTGGTACATCGGGTATTTCCCGTATACCATGGTAGCAGGGAATCTACGGACCTTTCTGGGTTGAAGAAAGGAAAAAACCCTTGAGGTTTCCACTCCATGTATGTTAAATTAGCGTGTGAAAGTTTGCACCAATAAGAAGCATACATACAACCGCCATGTTTAATCAGGTACTAGTTTCACAGTAAATCGATTGAGAGATTTTTAAAATCTACAACGCATATGCGTGACTTAGATATATTATATCCAGCCTTCAAAATAACTTATCCAACCTATACACACGCACACACATGCATGTACACTAGTAGAGTTCCGGCACAGACATGATACCATTTTATTTCCACATTAAAATGTGTTTTTTTTTAGAGAAAATGATTTAACATATCTTTCGTGGATAATTTACCATGTTTGAGCACACTTGTCTGAATTTGATCGGCTTAAAACCCTTTTTATGGTCGATATTATTCTGAACGTGAACGTAGTTGCAAATAAAAAAATATTCTTATACTTATTGCTGAGAGTAAATGTTAGTTTGAGTATCAACGGTGAACCGTTCTCATAGCATCACATTTTATACCTCCTACTAACAAATAAATCCACCGACTGCACTGCATGAGGTTGAAATCGCGGCGCACATCAAAATAAATACAGGTCGATTGGACAGTGTTTCTGTATAGTACAGTCAGATGACTTTATTAACTATGCGATAGCGCCTGGTAAAGACCCATCAGACAGTAAGTCATATAGGTCAATCACTCTCATGTCAAATTTATTCCGGAAAAAATCCCATGAAAAAAATAGACTTGAATATCACTTGGAAAGCAACAACTTACTGAACAAAAGACAAAGCGGGTTTTCGAAAAAAAAAGCCCTATAGACAACATAACGAGACTCCAACTCTCGATCAGAAAGGGTAACGCCAAACACCAATATACATTAGGCATGTTCTTGGATATAGAAAAAAACCCATTTGTCCTTGTATGGCAGAACGGGTTATCATCCAATTAAACAAACTGGGAACTGAGGGTAGGATACAACACTGGATAAAAAAAAAATTCTTCATGATCGAAACTTCAAAGTTCGTATTGGAAACACCATATTCATGGACCATCAACTAGATAACGGTACTTATGTTCTAATTCGTAGGACTCAAACGCACACACATTATTTATCGTTTCAACATCCGCTAGTTTATTTTCACCATAGAGTAGCCCGGTCCCGAAGCCCGGCCGCGCGGTACACAAAAATCATACAAAGAAGTGAAAATACAAGGTACTGAGGAGCCTTCTTGAACGCAAGGTGCCGCCCAGGCAAAAACAGAGATAAACACACTGGAGAAATACTCTGAAAACCTGTGTTCGTAGCACTGCACCAGACGTCTCCAGCTCAGGATGACAAACTCCATCCTGTACAGAATATCGTAAAAGGAATAAATCGATACGTAGAACTGGAAAGGAATGGAATCTGTCCAGTCTTTAATGGAGTAACCTACAAATATACAATCTAATTAAAATTAAATCCTATCTGCTCCCCATTTGGATATTGTCGCTTGTAGGATCTAACAGACTTGCAGTAACTCGTGTGTTAACCAATCCCGAGAACGTTTCATAGTTCTTTGAAGGGAACATTGATGACAAAGAATTTTTGGTTGGCTCAGCCGAAATATCCGGCTCGCTGGCGGGGTGTCTTTTCATGTTGCCGCGGTCCCAACATTGTGGCGCCATAATACGGGGTAAATATATGGACTGATCTTTGGTGTAAACATTGGGGTAAATGATCCACAGTTAACCTATCTCCCCTCCCCGACCGCAAATGGATAAGTCCAGATGCGACCATGATGTCATAATGCTATTAAATATCCATATATGGGCGCTCAGAACGCCAAATTCAATTGAAATACGTAAGATCTTATATAGCGACATGTACGATTGGGGAGCATTGATAGGATATTAATTTATTAAGATTGCAAAATATAGATATGGAAAGGACGTAATATGGATAGAGGAAATCCCATTAAAGCCGATTCCCATCTAATGCATATAGGAACTATTAATTTTAAATGAATGTGTTTTAATCGGGTCTTCTTGCACGAAGCACATGCTAATGAAAGGTAAATCAAGGTAAATTAAAGTGTACCGCGGCCTGGCTTGGCCTGGACATCGATGAGTAACACCGTCCACACACTGCCTTATAAGCCAGTAGATTACATAACGCTAGAGCACCAGACTACACCGGTTCTAACTGTTATTCAGTACACCTGTTAACTGCTTTATTTCATTAGAATATCCGCGCTACTGTTAACGTTCAGAGAACCCTCATTAGAATAATTCACGCGCGCCAACTCGCTGTGCCCCCAAAACAGCGCTCCTGTACCAACAATAAATATATATCACAGGGCAGTGTGGTCGGTCCAACGCTTGTTAATATCCTTATTAACGGACTGGCCGACGAAATTAACGCCAAACACCCCGAAATTGAACAATCACTATTTGCTGACGATGCTGCCTTGTGGAAATCCGCTGGCTCCATAACAAAAACAAGTATAATGCAAAAGGTGCTAGACACAATTAGAGGCTGGGCCGATGAATGGGTCAAAACAAAACAAAACAACAGCTGTCAAAACAACGGGCGTTCTATTCTCAAATAAACAACACGTAGACTTAAAGCTATCACTATGAGGCCTGAAAATCGAGTTTAAGAATAGCGATAAAGGTACGTAGGTATGATCTTTGACCGCTAACTCGCCTGGAAATACCATTTCGATCAATTAATTATTCGGTGTAACGAGGACTTGAACCTCATGAGGTGCGTGTCCGGTACAAACTAACGTAGTTTGAGGATAGCTATCCCCTTAGAGGCAGTTATTGCACCCCCGTGACAATTTGTCTTCTGTACCAACAAATATACAAGATAACCATAATAAACTATATATTTTATGAAAGCGTATATCGTAGCGATTCCACCTATATGATTTGTCTAACCGACACTGCTATTGTGTAGCAATTATTCCAATTTAAATTAATTCAAAAGAAAACAATAGCGTCCATTTTTCAATTTAAATTTCATGAAAACTGTTGATCTTGTTTCAACTTTGATGGTATACCTTGATAGGAGACAACTTGAACTAGCAAATATTATCTCATTTTTTATATTTTTGCCTGGTTTTATTTTTACAGCAATTTTACTAAAATAAATTGAAAAAAAACGTACTATTTTACGATCATTTGTCTTTAAAGTTGAATAATTAAAAAACAAAGCCAAACTTACAAAAAGTGAGATAAAGTCTACTAGATCACCTTATAAGTAATAAGCGTGCCTTTCAACCGTAGCATGGATACTTTTCGAGAAATAAACGTTTAAATCTCGGATTTTGTAAAAAAATGAAAGGCTAGAAATCGGGCAAAATGTGTCCAGCTGAACATCTGAAGAATTAATCCTAATTTTTTGCTTGAATTATATTGTCAAATACATTTTTTATCTGTCTTATGGGAACTACTCGAATTCCTATTTATTTTTGATAACTATTACACTAGGTTTATTCATCAATGTACTTTAAAATCCAATTTAAACTTTAAAAACTTGTTCAGGTGAGAAATGTTAACACCTTTGCTAGTTACTTCACGGCGGGTGTCTGAGTGTCAATTAATAATACAATAGGCACTCAGACAGCTTTAAATGACTTACAATTGACAGTAGCGGGAAAGGTTAATCTCTTCCCAGCTGGATATCGGACCACCTTAAAAGGCAATGTATTTAATTTTTTCAGTGCCTCAGAAACTAAATTTTTATCCTAATATTGAAGCACTTCTACTTAGAATTTTGATTTCATTTTTTCACCAAATGGTAGACAAAATAGTGAATATTTGAATGAAGAAATAAAACAAAAATGACCAATTTTGACCCTCTAACGGGATAGCTATCCTTAAAACCGGCATGACAAACACCGGCACATATCTCACTGGGGCTTCCATAGAGAAGACACAAGCAGAGTTGTGGCCACAAACTCCTCTGGCCCTGTGCCTCCAACATAGATTGCCCCGTCATTCTCTCCCCTTGTTAAATCATCCCTCACAATTCGCACTCTCCTCGGCAAAAACTCATGTAGCATCCAAGTAACTTACATTTAACTCCATTTACACCATTGCCGAATGATGTGCCAACCGTGAGGGCTGAACCCACAGATAAAATTTAACACAACCCACCATTCCACAACCCCATTCACTCCACTTTCACTCAAGCCCTTATCCTAAGCCCCTAAAAAGTTGAACATATCTCCATCACACCACCACGCAACACACACTGCACATTTTTCCAACACACATCACATGTTCTCCCAACACACCAACTGTTCTAAAATAGGTACACACACTGAACACTCAATCTACCAAAAATAATCATTCTAAAATATAGGCCCACACATCACAAATCAACCAACACACCATTATCCAACACCCCACATCACTATTCAACATCCACACATATCACAGATTTCTTGTCTTTCCCCCCAAGAAGAACAACCTACACAATATCAAACCAAAATGCCACCTCACCTACATCAAAATACAAAGACATTCAACATCAAAATCAACTCAAAACAGTGTGCTAGATGGCACCACATGCCAATGCCCACTGTCAATCTGCATTGCCCCCTAACATTATCAATGCTAAAAGAGAACTAAACTGAAGCACTGTTCAAACCGGTCATCATGCATTAACATTTTACTGCAGGAACCCCCATGTTCCCAATAACCAGGGCCTTCTTCCTAAAGTCAACGACACAGCCGTAAGCGGACAGAAAGTCCGAGCCCAGTAACAAATCCTGAACCACCGGGGCTACAAGCATGTCTCCAAAACAGTTAAACCCTGCAGTGGAAAGGGGAACCTGTTGAACCAACATTCCCATACTGGCCGTACCCTGAAATGCACCAGTTAGCTTAATGGGAGTGGATGACAGTCCCGTAAGCCCTAACTTTTCAAATAATTCTGGACTCATGACTGTTACCTGAGAAGCAGTATCCACTATCGCACTCACTGGAACTGACCCGACCCTGACCGGAACTACCATTGCCCCCTTCCAAGCCCCAGACACGGTAACACCTCTAACGGCAGCAGTCAACCCGGCACCACCTGACGAGGCAGGTCCTCCCGTAGCAGGGTTAGATCCAGATATTTTAACCAGAGTCCTTATTTGAAATAACACTGCCCGTATTTGAAAAAATGCAATTTCCAAGATGTCTTGCAAGAAGTCAGAAAGTCCATAATTTGCCATACATATGATGAAAAATTTGTCCATTAGGATTTTTTGAGTGTATTCTTGCAACACTTAATGTCAGTTTACATTTCACTTCACTTTTTGGCTGTTTCAAGTATGTATTCTGAAATAAAATCATTTGATTTTATGCAAAAATCAGTCATTTGATTTCATACCAGTGTCCTTTTTAAGGACGCTGTGGGATCCTAGATCTAAGCCTGCGTAGTAACCAACCCATCAAGATTAGTGCGAACGGGGCAACTTGGACTTATGTGCCCTAATTGGCGACAAAGATGGCATCGTACTTGGGGACATCGGAAGCTCTTATGCCCATTTTGTCCACACGAGTAACAGGTAACTCTGTTAATAGGGGCTTCACAGGCTACCGGTAGCTTGGGAGAAGTAACAAGTCTCACTGGAGACTCACCCCGACCCTCCCGTAAAAAATCCCCTCCCACAGACTCAATTTCCGTGGAAACTAGACGGACCCCTGCTACATTCAAAGCTTGATGATTATACAGTGAGGCGTTCACACATGTCAACGCCTCCTCAATAGTTTTGGGGTCTTTCTCCATAGCAAACAAAACTACAGCCTGTGGTTCATGACAACCTTTGAAAAATTGCTCCACGGCTATCGATTCGACTAACTCATGTGGAGCCCCTGTATACCCTTTCACAGTTAAATGAACACACCTATAAGCAAAATCAGCCAAAGTGTCATCGGCCCCTCGCTCCTCCACCTGCAACCGATGTCGGATTGCTTGAGGAGGCTCGAGATCGCCATACCGTTTGTCTAAGGCTTCAAACAGCTCATCAAAAGAATTACAAACTGCTTTCGGTAAGAAAGAGTAATACTCGATGGCCTTGCCATGCATGCACTCGGTCAAACACTTTAGAGATTTTGCCTTGCTCCACTTCCGATCTTGAGCTTCCAATTCAAATTTAATTTTAAACGGCGACCAACCTTTGGCATCGCCGGAAAAAACTAATGTTTTTCGGAAGTGGACGGCTGCTACTACGTGTAAAAGGTGATGCCGAGGGGCTACGGCCACGTGATGTTAAAGGGCTACGGCTACGCCAGCGTACTGTTGGAGGACCACGGAGAAGTCGACGCGATCTCAAACTCGCTTTATGTTGCCGGATAGGCTGCGAAACATTTGACCCTATTAACTTATCTCCCTTGTCCTCCTGACCAGGAGCAATGCCAGAATGATCAATGGATGGAGAGGAATGGCTACCTTTGTGCTCCTCCCCAACCTTACTATGTGAAGAGATGAAAGGGTCAGAGATGGGCACAGAAGGGTGCTCCACCCTCTGATGATGCTCTGACCCCTCGCAAGCCTTCACCACCCCTGTATGCATATAAGCATTGCATTCCCCACCCCCCAACCCCGGCATTTGCACAACATTGACCCCAGACAAATTTTCCTGCTCAACAATATCCGTTAACAGCCTAACCGCACCACCACCAGTCTGCACTGAACTAGCATCAGCCCCCACCCCTCTAACCATTGGACTAGTCCCCTGGCCTTGCATCATGGTCATTATCATTCCAAGTTGTTTTCCCACTGTTTCCCACTTCTCTTGGTTAGATACCAGCTGACCGATTTTGATAACACATTCTGTCAAGGTCTGAGAGAGACTCTGAACAACAGATTCCCTTTCCCCTCTCAAATTTTGTATGTGATGTTCCATTTCAGTTCGCAATTCCACTACATGTTTTTCAATTAATTCTGAAATATACTCGGGACAACTGGAACCATCTACCCCACTAATAAGAGAATTCTCCATCAAGGAATTCACATGGACTTGTTCAATATGTGCCGTCGATATGTCTACTGGTACCAGTTCTGTCATGGTGTGAATTGCGAGACTCCACAAAATTGTAAATGAAAATATTCATTAAACCGCAATACTCACTTCCAAAATGGCTGCCATGAAATAAATTTACCTGCCTTACTTGATTTGCCAAAATACTATCAACCAGACTCGCCTCCAATGGTACAAATCTAGCTACAATAAATTCCAACCAAGCTGCAGGAAAAATAAAATGCGCAGCTCAAAACTTACCGGTCAACCAACTTGACAGCAATGGCTGTGATTACACTAAATTCTGTTTTCTGTATAAAACAGAAATAAGTAGTTGTGTCAACTACTCCCACTCAGTGAGTTTCCGCTCCAGAAACTCACTGAAACAAATGAAAGAATGAAACACTTAGGAGCTGAATGCACACGCGTTACCGCAGTCAACACGTTCTAGTGTGCTTATTCAACTTGAACCCATCAGCAAAAATAAAAAAGAACAAGACCCTTCAAAACAAGTGCATCACGCGTTACCGCAGTCAACGCGTTGTTGCAACTTCCCTGTGAATTTTCGCCAGAACCAAGCCAAAGAAAATGCAAAATAATTGCTGTCGCTAGTAGCCCAGTTGTGCCTAATGGCTATGTGTGTTGAATACCAAACAATCATCAAATGGTGTCAATCAATACCAAATGAGACGGAGTTATCAACAATCAAAGTCTATTTCCCCCAAAAAATCAAAATTCACCAAGTTGGCATTTCCAAATCACCAACTAAATTATGGTTGCATATTTAATAAATGCTCTTCCGAAATAAGGGGCAGTGTTGATGCCAACACCAATTGTTTTTATTTTATTTTTTTTTTTCAACTAAATGTAAGAGTGTGTGTTAATAAACACTAATCACTCAACCAAAATCAGATGGTGTCAGACCACAATGTAATTGAGTGTAGCGCCGATATGTCAAAACCCAAAAGAATTTTTTTAATTTTTAATTATTTTT
This sequence comes from Hanleya hanleyi, assembly GCA_036873755.1. Lineage (NCBI taxonomy): Eukaryota > Metazoa > Mollusca > Polyplacophora > Lepidopleurida > Hanleyidae > Hanleya > Hanleya hanleyi. The sequence continues at coordinate 211 of JAVTVY010039319.1, read as the reverse complement.
TTTTGGTCAAAGTAAATCCAAGAATGTGTGTTTGAATAAACACTAAACTCTCAATCAAAATCAGATGGTGCCACTTAACACCACCAGACCACAATCAAATTGAGTGCAGTGTTGATATGTCAACACTCAAATCTCAAAATACAATCAGAGTTTGTGTTGTAATAAACATCAAACAATCAACCACATCCACCAGATCAAAATCTGATTAAAT